>CATIWK010181735.1:0-28344 GCA_949634005.1 Mallotus japonicus
TCAGATTTTCTAACATGCATGCAAATACGCAACCACTTGAACTCTTAACATCTTTTGACTATATTTGACAATTAAATTTAAGAAAAGTGTAAGTAAGAACTTGTGTGATTTTGAATAAAAAAGAAAAGAAAAATTGGATTAAAAATCTATAATATAGTCTTACCAACTATATTATACTTTTCTTGAACCTTTTATTTTTTTTCTTCTGTGTCAATCGTATATATATTATTGTTGATAGCCTATTTTGTTATCAACAATCATCCACTGGCTTATTATTATTATTATTATTATTTTAAAATGCAGTAGAAGAAGGACAGTAAAAGACAAGAAAAGAAGATAAACATTTATTAGGATACATAGTATTAAGAATTTACAGGCATCGAGGGTGTTGGCCCACTCACAAACATGTGGACTTATAAATGGAGTTGAGCCCATGTAACACAAGATCAATTGGCTTGTGTTAAGGCTCAATCTACATCACTTATAAACCCTTAATTATTTTTATAAGTTTTCAATGTGGGATATATTCTCCAACACTCCCCCTCAAGTGCAACTGAGATTTGACAGTTGACACTTGAAACCCGTATATATTTTTTAATCGAAAGGCAGCGGCAACACTAGACCGGGCTGCTGGGACTGGACATCCAGACGGACAACCGGGAAATTAAGAAACCGGGCCAGACCCGCTCTGATACCATATTAAGAATCCACGGGCCTGGGGAGCATTAGAAGGAGTACTAGAACATCCAAATTACCTAGTTATCTTGCTGATTTTCATCATTCCTTGCACCATCACTCTTCAAATTCTTCTACCATATGTTCTACGTTATTTCTTATTCAACATTTTCTTTCATATAGTTCTCTTTCTTCACCTCATAAACATTTTTCTTTATCCATTTCTTCTAGCTTTGAACCCTCCACTTATTCTCAAGCTATTCATTATGATCATTAGAAAGCTGTAATGAAAGAAGAGCTTGATGCTCTTGTGGCCAATAAAACTTAGACAGTGGTTCCTTTACCTCATGGCCACCATATCATTGGGTCAAAATGGGTCTATAAAGTGAAATTTAATGCTGATGGAACTATTGGGAGATATAAGGCTCGTTTAGTTGCTAAGGGATATACTCAACAATACAGCTTTGACTATCAAGAAACCTTTAACCCTGTAGCTAAACATACAATAGTTAGATTGATTCTTGCTTTAACTGCTCCAAATGGTTGGTTTTTGGCTCAGCTTGATATTAACAATGCTTTCTTAAATGGTGACTTGATTGAGACTGTGTATATGGCTATTCCTTATGGCTTTCAGCTTCAGGGGGAGTGTTTGTATAATTTTAATGAATCTGATAAGCCTCATCAGTTAGTGTGCAAGCTACAAAAAGCCTTGTATGGTTTGAAACAAGCTTCCAGACAATGGAATGCAAAAATTTCCGAATGCTTAATCAAGAATGGGTACTCACAGTCATAGGCTGATTATTCTCTCTTTACTAAACAAGATGAATCTGGTTTTATTGCTATCTTGATATATGTAGATGACATCTTAATTGTAGCTTCAAATAATGATTTGATTTGCAAATTTAAAGATACTTTAAGCAGCAATTTCAAGCTGAAAAACTTAGGAATACCTAAGTACTTTATTGGGTTAGAAATAGCTAGAAGCAAATATGGTATCTCACTTTGTCAAAGGAAGTATGCTCTTGATTTGTTAGAGGAATATGGGGTATTGGGAGCTAAACCAAGTACAATTCCTATTGAAGAGAATCATAAACTTGCTCATTCAGATGAAAATCTATTAAAAGAACCTGCAGCATACAGAAAATTGGTGGGAAAATTGATGTATCTAACACTTACAATACCTTATTTGTGTTATAGTGTACACGAATTAACACAATTCATGGATAAGCCTAATGAAGATCATATAAGAGCTGCATATAAAGTTTTAAGGTACTTGAAGTCTTCACCAGGTCAAGGACTTTTCATGTCTTCAAGTTCAAAGCTACAACTTAAAGCCTACACTGACAGTGACTGGGGTGGATGTGTTGAAACAAGAAGGTCACTTACAGGTTTTTGTGTTTTCATAGGAGACTCGCTTATTAGCTGGAAATCTAAGAAATAATTAGTTGTTTCTAGAAGTTCTACAGAAGCTGAATACAGGGCCTTAGCTTCAATAATATGTGAAGTCATGAGGATTAAATTCTTAATGAATGATTTGCAGGTTAAGCACTAAGAGGTCACAGAAGTGTTTTGTAATAATATGTCTGCAATTCAGATTTCAAATAATCCTATTTTCCATAAAAGAATGAAGCACATAGAAATGGATTGCCATTTTATCGAAGATAAAATCAATGAAGGGTTGTTCAAACCAGTATATTTGAAGACACAAGAGCAAATAGCAGACATTTTTACTAAGGCGTTGTATCCTAGACAATTCAATTTTCTTTTGAGCAAGATGAGCATTTTAAATATATATGCTCCTCTTGAGGGTGAGTGTAAACTAGGGTGATGTGGCCATATTGCCACGTGTATTTTATTCATTATAGAGCTGCTATTATCTTTAGTTTTTGTGTATGTATGTATATACAAGGTTGTACAGTTGAAACAGGAACTGAGACAATTAATAAAATTCTGCACATTTTATTTCAGATTTTATGAAAATGAAGTTAATATTCATCAGCAATAATAAGCAGATTGAGCTCACAGGGGAAAAAAGGGTTGCTACTCTAAAGACTATGTGTGGGAAAAGTTTACAGAAGCTGATTAAAAAAGGATGGGACCAAATTTTTTTTACAATTTCCTGCCACTATGAACCTGAACCCACAGAGTAACTAAACACCATTGAAACCACATAGCAACTAAACACCATTGAAACCACAAAGCAACTAAACACTATCACCCAAACCAAACAAACAAAACTACCCTCACCTGTCAAATCCCTCATTGATAATTATTATTAAGTCTTTGAGGATCCGAAATCTCTACCATCCCACCGAAGCCATGATCATGCTATACCCTTCAAAGAAGGAGCCCAACCTGTAAACATTATACCTGATTGACCCTTATTTTCAAAAATCAGAGATTGAGAAACAAGTGAAAGAGATGCTTGATAATGATCTGATTCAGCCCAGTAACAGTCCCTTTGCATCACCAGTGTTGCTCGTTAAGAAGAAAGATGGCAATTGGAGGTTTTGTGTGGACTACAGGCAACTGAATGCATTGACCATCAAAGACAAATTTCCAATCCCTATTGTGGAAGATTTATTGGATGAACTGAAGGGTGCAATGTATTTTACAAAGCTAGATCTTAGGTCAGGTTATCATCAAATCAGAATGAAGGTGTCTGATGTATACAAAACTACTTTTTGTACTCATCACGACCACTTTGAGTTTAAGGTGATGCCATTTGGGCTTACAAATGCCCCTACTACTTTTCAGTCATTAATGAATGCAATTTTTGAGTCGTATTTGAGGAAGTTTATACTGGTGTTCTTTGATGACATACTAATCTATAGTCCAAGTTTTGAGTAGCATTTGCAACACTTGGAGACAGCCTTGCAGGTCTTGTCACAGCATCAACTCTATGCTAAAATGTCTAAGTGCTCTTTTGCTCAACACCAAGTGGAGTATCTGGGGCATGTTATTAACTAAGAAGGGGTGAGCACAGACAAAGCTAAAGTGGAAGCAATGTGTAATTGGCAAACTCCACCAAATTTGAAGTCACTCAGAGGATTTTTGGGGCTCACGGGTTATTACAGGAGGTTCATTAAAGGGTATGGAGTGATCTGTAAGCCACTCATAGACTTGCTTAAAAATGATGCATTTAAATGGGGAGAAGTGGCTGATCAAGCCTTTTAACAACTGAAGCATGCAATGTGCACCGCACCAGTGCTGGCACTACTGGATTTTTCCTAGCCCTTTGTTCTTGAAACAGATGTGAGTAACAAGGGCATTGGTGCAGTCCTAATGCAAAATCAGAGACCATTAGCCTTCCCTAGCAAGGCATTGAGTCCAAACCATCAAGATGCTTCCACCTACGAGAAAGAATTAATGGCCATCATCTTTATTGTAACAAAGTGGATACATTATTTAAGTAACTCCCCTTTTATTATTAAAATTGATAAAGAGAGTATTAAGTTTCTTTTGCAGTAGAAAGTCCACACTCATATTCAACAGAAAGGGTTGACCAAGCTTCTGGGATTGGATTATAGCATTCACTATAGGAAGGGAGTGGAGAATAAGTTTGTTGATGCATTGTCTAGAAAAGGATGGTCGGGACAAGGAGTAGAAAGCTGTTATGCAACCACCACTTCAGTGCTTCCCACTTGGCTTAAGGAGGTCAGTGATAGCTATAAAGGTGATAAGGATCTGCAATAAATTATAGCCTCTCTAATTGTAAATGCCAAGGCAAAACCTCCTTACACTTATGCTCAAGGCTAGTTACGATATAAAAGGAGAGTGGTGATCGGCTTAGATAAAGACTTAAGGGCCAAGGTAATGCAGGCTGTCCATGACTTATTCCTTAGTGGGCATTCTGGCCTTCGTGGATCTTATAGCAGGCTTAAATCATATTTCTTTTGGCGGGGGATAAAAGCAGATATATACAAATAGGTGATGAAGTGTGAGGTATGTCAAAGGTGTAAGGGTGAGAGTGTCGTATCCCCAGGATTGTTGCAGCCTCTTCCAGTGCTTGAAAAAGCATGGGAATCCATCTCTATGGATTTTATAGAACAACTTCCAAAATCAGAAGGCAAGGACACCGTAATGGTGGTCGTGGATAGATTTACTAAATATGCGCATTTGGTTCCATTGTCTTATCCCTTTATAGCTAGTAAGGTGGCTCAAATCTTCCTCAATAATATTTACAAATTGCATAGGATGCCTAAAGACATCATTTCAGACAGGGAAAAAATATTTACTAGTGTTTTTTGGGAAGAGTTGTTTAAATTAGCAGGAGTGAAACTCAATTTAAGCACTTCTTATCATCCCTAATCAGATGGGCAGACTGAAAGGGTTAATTGGTGTTTGGAGAACTATTTGAGGTGTATGTGCTTTCAGAAACCTAGCCTCTGGTGTAAATGGTTGCATTTGGTAGAGTGGTGGTACAACACCAACTACCACACAAGTCTTAAAATGACTCCATTTCAGGCTCTCTATGGTACTTCTCCTCCATAATTTCTTCAATTCCTTCTTGTAATACGTTAGTGGCCTCGGTGGAAGAATTTTTGCAACAGAGCCAACAGATGATTCAAAGCCTTAAGGAGCAGTTGTACCACATTTAGAATCGTTACAAGCAATTTGCAGATGCCAAAAGAACAAAGAGAGCGTTTGAGTTGAATGGTCTAATTTTGTTGAAATTGCAACCTTATAAGCAAAGTTCAGTGGCCCTGAGGAAGAATTTGAAACTGGCAGCAAGGTACTATGGCCCTTATAAGGTGATAACTAAGGTAGGACCAGTAGCTTATAAGCTGGAATTGCCCTCTACTTCACAAATTCATCATGTCTTCCATGTCTCATTGTTGAAGAAGTTTGTGGGACAAGAGGGAAATTTTAAAGAACAATTGCCAGAATTGCACAATAATGGAGAGTTCAAGGTAGAACCGGCAACCATCCTTCAGCGAAGATCTATTACGAGGAAAAAGAAAGCAATTACTCAGGTGTTAGTGTAATGGGTTAATATGTCAGAAGAAGAAGCAACCTGGGAAGATTTGAGTTTCATTCGAGCTCAGTTTCTAAAATTTTTCCTTAAAGACAAGGAAATTCTTAAGGAAGGGGGAATGTCAGGGTCCAAGAAGGAAGAATATGACCAGAAGAATGAGGCTTAGTTGATGGTTGGAAATGATGGGCCAATAATTGGCTAGCGCTGTTGTTATGCATGAAGAAAAGTTGTTATTTGTCTTTTTTCATTTTGTTATTTTCATTTACGTTACCAATACATTCTGTTATGCCAGCTATTAGCTATTGAGTGGCTATATATATAGTGCAGAATGAATGTTACAAGCATGACTTATGAATTAATATAATCTACCTCTTTCTCGCCTAATTTTCTCTGTTTCTCCTCTCTCCTTTCTTTCTTTTCTCTTTTCTTTTCCTTCTCTCTTTTCTTGGTTGATAAGCTTGATGATATATGAATTAGGGGTCTGACACAAAATGACAACTAAAAAGCTTCGATCTCAAATGTCAAAGAATAGGTTCTGACAGCCTCCACACTAAACTAAGAGTGAGCAATCAGGTATTTCTGACCAAACCCACCCCGAAGTTTTTTTTGAAAGGAAAAATTCATTAAACAGAGCTAAAAGATTACATCCTTATAAATCATCTGAAGAAGGGACAGGTGAACGTTAAAACTATTACAATCAAACCTATGAGGGAATAGTTTTTCGATAACCAGTCCACAACTCTATTACAAATTCTAGGGATGTATTTAATGGAAATATTGGAATTGAGACTCCTGTAACTCTGAATAGTTCTAATTACGACTTCAACCTCCTTTGGAGGCTCCAAATCAGTAGCATTATATAGACTAACAGCAACTTTACAATCTGATTCCACCTCTACTAATTTATCTGGATGAGAGCTTGCATAAGCCAGAGCAGCTTTAATGGCTATTAATTCCGAAAGCAAGGGAGAAGAGACTTATTGATCCTGAGAGAAAACATGGATGACTTGCCTGTTGTGATCTCTATATATGAAAGCTATCTTACCTTTCTTAAGAGACATTTGGAAAGATGCATCACAGTTTATTTTCCACTTGCCAAACTCAGGGCACAGCCATCTATCAACTGCAACTTGGGAATTCACCTGACGAGGTTGGTCACTGTTTTGGGTTAGGATTTCTAGTTCCTTTGATTCTTGCCATACCTTTTGTATTCGATGGAGAGTGACCTGAGGGTCTTTGAGATCTTCTTCAAATTCAAAATAGTTCCTAACCTTCCAAATATTCCAACAAATTATGGCCATGAGGTTCAGCAGTTCCGGGTTTCCCATCTCTGAGAACATTGACAGACTAGCGAGCCACCAATTGCTGAACGTCAAGGTTTTGTTAGAACTAGGTGAATAACCTAGATGGCTTCCATGCCATATAATCTTTGAATGTTCATAAAAAAATAAGCATATGTTCCAGGGTTTCTTCTTGAGTGTTGCAGCGCTTGCAAAACCCGTTATTCTAGCAACCTCTATGATTCAAAGAGCTTTTTGTAGATATTGCTCCCCAGGCACTTCTCCAAATGAAATTCTTGTTCTTTGGAGTGACAAATAGCTGCCAAATGGAGTTCTAGAGTTTTTTTATTAGCAGGAAGAGATGACTGATGAGATTGAGGGTTCCTGTCTATGCAAGCCGCCTGTTTTAAGCACTTATACCCAGATTTAACTGAATATCTCCCAAACTTATCATATTGCCAAACAATTCTATCTTAGCTGAATTAGGGGCAGGCAGGAATGATTTCTATTAGTCTTTTTTCTATTTCCGATAGGAGAGAATCTAGAATTCGAGAGTTCCAGGTGCCTGAGTTATGGTCCAGAATGTCTTTCACAGGAAGGCAAGATGTATCATCTGGCATTTGAGCCTGAAGTTTGAAGTTGGGTAAACTAGGGATCTAAGGGTCTGACCATAAATGGATATTAGAGCCTGATCCAACATTCCATCTATAACCCATCTCAATAACTTCTCTGCCATAAATCAAGTTATTCCAGACTTATGAGGCTTTTCTTCCTAACCTTGCATTTAGGAAACTAGTAGAAGAGAAATAAATACCTTTTACAAGTTGAGCACATAGAGTTTGAGGGTTATTGATAAGACTCCACCCCATTTTTCCCAGTATAGCCTTATTGAATTTATTCAGTTCTCAAAACCCCAGACCTCCACAACTCTTTATTTCAGTGCTATAATCCCATTTGACCCAATGCAATTTTCTCTTTTCAATCCTTTGGTGCCACCAAAATCTTTTGATAATTTTTTCAATTTTTGAAATGACACCTGTAGGAATCCTGAAGATCGATATGACAAAGGAGGGTAAAGCCTACAAAACTGATTTGATCATGATTTCACAGCCAGCTTGAGTAAGGAAATTACACTTCTAATATTGAGTCTTCTCTATGGTTCTTTGGACTAAATAACCAAGCATTTGTTTTTTAGTGCAGCCCCAATCCATAGGAATCCCCAAAAACTTTGCTATATAATTGGATTCTTCCACTCCCAAAAAAATTTCACCAATTCTTTGAATTCAAGTCTGGTATTGTACCTAAAAAATAGTTCAGATTTATGGAGATTGAAACTTTGCCCTGAAACTTTAGCATACCTCAACAAAATATTACTATAAGTTTCTACTTCTCTCACATTATTATCCCCGTAAATAATAGTGTCATCGGCAAATAGGGAGTGAGTTACCTTGGGGCAATGTTTGGTGACTTGAATCCTTTGTATGTTGCCTTTTTGGTGTTCTGATTTAATCAATATGGAGAGGTAGTCTGCTGTGATGATGAAAAGGTAGGGCAATAAGGGGTCACCCTGTCTCAAACCTCTGCTTGGACTGAACTGTTTAGTTTGCTCTCCGTTAATGATGATGGAATAAGAAATAGATTCCACACAAGTCATAATCAGGTTAATCCATCTTTCATCAAACCCTAGTTGCCTTTGCATTTGTCTTAGTGTTATGTGTCATTTATATATATAATTTTAGAAGCATTCTTATAGGTTTTATAATATATTTTTATAAGTTTATTTAGTTGTTACTGATTTTACTTGCATTTAGCATTATGTTATTGAATTGCATTCTAAAAAATACAATTGTATGTTTGCATGTTTGTTTAATAATTATATGCATTATAGTGTTTAATTTAGCCAAACTTTTGAAGTTTTATGCGATGAAGTATCACACGTCTGTGCAAAAAGATGTGTACTGACATGGTTGAAATCAAGCCCGATGAAGAAGTTATGCACACCCCACTATATGGCCATGTACTAGGCCATGCACAAATATGGAATAGTACACACCCGCGTGCAGGGCCATGTGTTAGGCCATGCATACAAGATTTACGTACACGCCTACGTACACACCCTCCTGCACACCCTTTTGCATGGCCATGCACTAAGGCGTGTGCTCATGAAAAATCTTCCTCTTTCAATCAGGATTACGAAATTAGAAGATTTCAGAATTGGGAGATTATAGAATGAGAATATTCTAGAATTGGAAGTTCTTGGGGCAAGAGATGGATATAAAACGAAGAGATGCTAAGCCTAATTCATTAATTCAATCAGCATTCATTCAATTTATCAATCAAAGATATTCATCAATCAACATTCAATTCATCAATTCATTAATCAAGTCAACCATGTTCAAGCAGAATTATTCTCATGTTTAGAATATCTTTGATTATGATTATTTCTATCATGTGTAACTAATTTACTCAGGGTTTGGATTTGTGTAGCTAGACTACTGCTTGTTTGGATTTTTATGTTTTAATTCAATAAGTTAATATTCAGTCAATTTTACAGGTTGCTTTTATATGTTCTTGTATTTGATTTTAGGCCTAATTAAATGCATGTTTGTGGGTAGACTAGAGACAATGAAAGTTGCATGATCTACTAGCTCATAGACCTGTGAAACTTAGGAACCTCAATCACGAAAGTAGATGAATCCTTCGGGGAGTATTAAATTGCTAAGGAACTTAATGAGTGTTAATTAATTAACTTGACCATAAAAATAGGCAATAATTAGTTTTGGCATGCTTGAATGATCTAGAAAGAGATTTTAAGTAATTTACCCTTGACTATATTAACAAGTTGAATTAAGATTAAATCCTGTAATTCGAGTAAGTGTTTAGTGAAGCGAATCCAGACTCTAGTTTTCATTTATTGAATTTTTAAAAGGAATATTTTAGATTTACAATTTATCTTTGTCAGTTAATATATTTTTCTATTTTAATTAAATCTATTCTATTAGCTTGTGGAAATAAAATTAAGGCTGGTACTTGGTATCAATCTCCTCATGGGAATGATACTCGATACTCGAACTTTACTACTTATTGTGAACAGTGCACTTACGAAAATTGACTAACAAGTTTTTAGCGCCATTTACCGGGGAGATCGACAATACCAATATTAGCGCACTTTTTATTTATGCTAGACTAATATCTTTATTTTTGTTTTATTTAATCCTTTTTACTTTTTATTTTCAGGAACTTGATTTTTGTTTATCCAAAAACAATCACAACGTCCTGAACTAGAAAGAGTGAACCCAGAGATAGAAAAGTCTCGCAAAAAGAATCGAAAAGAAAAAAAAGAAAAGGACAGAACAATGGCCAATCAAGCGGCATAAGGAGCTCAGGCAAGAGCTTTAGAAGAATATGGGTGCCAAGTCTCATAAGGAGTAAAAACTGCATTGTGAAGCCGACTATCAAAGATAATACCTTCAAAATCAAACCTGCATACATCCAGATGGTTTCACAGTATCAATTTGGAGGACTACCAATAGTGGACCCAAATGCACATCTAGCCTCTTTCTTAGACATCTGTGGCACCTTCAAGATGGATGGAGTAAGTTCAGATGCTATCCGCCTCAGACTATTCCCATTTTCACTGAGAGATAAGGTGAAGTTGTGGCTAAGTTCTTTAGCACCGAATTCTATTACTTCATGGGATGTACTCTCCAAGGCATTTTTAACCAAGTATTACCCGCCTGGAAAAACTGCAAAATATCGCCAGGATATTGCTGGATTCAAGCAACAATCTGGAGAGTCACTCTATGACACTTGGGAGAGATTTAAAGACTTACAAAGGCATTGCCCTCACCATGGCATTCTAAATTAACTACTGATGCAGACTTTCTACCAAGGACTGTCTGAGTCCCTGTAAATCACTATTGATGCTACTGCCCAAGGTTCTTTTATGAGCAAAACCCTTGATGATATTTATGTACTCTTGGAGAAAATGGCTTCAAACAACTATCAGTGGCATGGGGAGAGAAATCAACCCAGGAAAGCTACATGAGTCTATGAAATTGACAGTTTAAGCATGGTAAATGCCAAATTAGACTCTCTTACCAAGAAGTTGGAGAAGCTAAATTTTGCTGGATTCCTATCTCAAGTACTTTCCTGCGAATTGTGTGGAGGAGGACACTCTATCACTGAGTGCCAACAAGGTGATACCTTCTCTCAAGGATGCTCCATTAAGCAACTTAATGTTTTAAACAATTACAATGGCAGACCTCAAGGGAACCCTTACGCCAACATATACAACCCTGGATGGAGAAATCACTCAAACTTTACATGGTCTAATCAAGGTGGAAACCAAAACTTAGGCCAACAGCTGGGGTACAAAGCTCCACCTCCACCAGGATTTCAGTAGAAAAACATAAACTCTCAGCTTGAGGCAAAATCCAATATGGAAATAATGATGGAGAATTTTGTACAATCATAGAACAAGGTGAATCAAAAGCATGATGAAGAATTCAAGCAAATGAACTTGAGATTAGATCAATTGGCAACTCATAACAAGATGCTAGAACACCAAATAGCATCACAGGCAAGCTCTTCCAATTATCACCAGATGGGCCACTTTCCAAGCCAACTTGAGAACTCGAAGGAGTAAACAAAAGCAGTGACTTTAAGGAATAGGAAGCAACTGCCTGAGATTAAACGTCAAGGTAAAGAGCCAAGAGTTGAACCTGAGCAGATTCAAGATAAAGCAGAGATATCAAAGGAAAATATGGTCAATCAAATACCTGAGCAGAAAAAGACACCATGTTTGCCTTTTCCCCAAAAGATGAATAATACAGCACTTGATAAGCAATTTTAAAAAGTTTTAAAGGTGTTCAAGCAGCTAGATATCACCATTCCTTTTCTAAAGGTAGTAACTCAAATGCCAAAATATGCCAAATGCCTTAAAGATATCATATCTAATAAAAGGAGGTGGGATAATCATGAGACAATTCCAATGAATGAGGAATGCAATGCTATCATTAGAAACAAGCTCCCTCCAAAGCTTAAAGATCCAGGGAGTATCACTATACCCTTTGTTGTTAGTAAATTTTCTATTAGTAGAGCTCTTTATGATCTTGGCGCTAGTGTAACCATTATGCCTTTATCTTTGTGTAGGAAATTAAATATAGGTGAGCCCAAGCCTACAAATATTTCCTTGCAACTAGCTAACAGATCCATAGTCTAACCTGAAGGAATTTTGGAAGACATACCAGTAAAAGTTGGAAAATTCTATGTGCCTTGCGACTTCGTGATTCTAGAGATGGAAGAAGATCTCCAAATCCCCATCATCCTAGGACGATCTTTCCTTGCTACAGTTGGAGCAATTATTAATGTGAAGTGGGGAAAAATCAAGTTAGAAGTTGGTGAAGAGACTGTAGAGTTTGACATTTTCAAAATGATAAAAGATCCTTCCATGGTAAATAAATGTTTTTGAATTGATGCAGTCTAAAGCTGTGTAGAGCAAGTTTTTCAACAGCAACATCTCCAAGACCCATTGGAAGAAAGTCTAATTCTTAAGGTAGACTCTGACGAAGAAGACAGTGAGGTAGTGGCTTATACTAACACATTAAATACACAACACATATTGCCATGCTGTAAGTCTTTAAGGTACGAACCCTTACCTCATGATATATGCCCTGTTTACACTTTGGGGGAGGAAGATGCATCGAAAGTTGAGCTTAAGCAACTTTCTCCCGACTTGAGGTATTCTTTTCTAGGACCTAATTCTACTTATCCTATTATTGTTAATGCACAGTTAAATGGTGAACAAGTGGATAAGCTGCTTAGACGGGTTAGCGATCATAGAAAATTATAGGATATACTATTGATGATTTGAAAGGGATTAGCCCTTCTTTTTGCATGCATAGGATTCATTTAGAGGAAGGTTGTAATCCTTCTATTGAAAATCAATATAGAATAAATCCTAACATGAAAGAAGTGGTTAAAAAGGAAATCATGAAGTTGTTAGATGTTGGCATAATATATCCAATATCAGACAGTAATTGGGTTAGCCCAATTCATGTGGTTCTTAAAAAAGGAGGGATGACAGTTGTTAAAAATGAAAATAATGAACTGATTCCCACTAGAACTGTCATTGGATGGAGAATGTGCATTGATTATAGAAACCTGAACAAAACTACTAGGAAAGACCATTTTCCTCTCCCATTTGTTGATCAGTTGTTAGAAAGGTTAGCTTAGCATTCCTTTTTCTGCTATTTAGATGGGTATTCGGGATTCTTTCAAATCCCCATCCACCCAGAGGACCAAGAAATAACTATTTTCACTTATCCCTACGGAACTTATGCTTATAGGCGCATGCCCTTTAGGTTGTGCAATGCTCCTACTACATTTCAAAAGTGCATGATGGCAAATTTCTCAAAGTTTGTAGAGAATATTATGGAAGTATTCATGGATTACTTTTCCATTTATGGTACCTCTTTTGATGATTGTCTTAACAATTTATCTAAAGTTTTGCAGAGATGTGATGAAGCTAACCTGGTTTTAAACTGGGAAAAATGCCATTTTATGGTGACTAAAGGAGTTGTTTTTGGCCACTTATTGTCTGACAAAGGAATAGAGGTTGATAAAGCCAAAATTGAAGTAATTAAGAAACTTCCACTACCTACAAGAGTGAAAGGAATTCATAGTTTTTTGGGACACGCTGGTTTTTACAAAAGATTTATTAAAGACTTCTCAAAAATTGTTGAACCTCTCACTAATCTTTTAGCCAAGGATACTTCATTTGTATTTGATAAAGACTACTTTAATGCTTTTTGTAGGTTAAAAGAAGCACTGATCTCAACACCAATCTTATAACCTCCTAACTGGAGTCTTCCTTTTGAAATTATGTGCGATGTAAGTGACTATGCTATAGGCACTGTTTTAGGACAGAGAATAAACAAGCAACCTTATGCCATCTACTACGCTAGTCATACACTTGATGAAGCTCAATTGAATTATGCTACTACTGAAAAAGAGCTTTTAGCAGTTGTATTTTCCATTGATAAATTTCGTTCTTATCTGACAGGTAGGAAGGTAATAGTCTTCACCGATCATGCAGCTTTGAAGTATCTCCTTTCAAAGAAGGATGCCAAGTAGCACCTCATTAGATGGATCCTTCTACTCCAAGAGTTTGATATGGAAATCAGAGATAAAGCAGGGGCTGAAAATGTTATTGCAAATCACCTCTCAAGATTAGAATTTCCAAATTCAAATAAAGAACTGCTCATTGATGACTACTTTAAAGGAGAACATTTTATGCAAATCAAGGAAGTGACACTATGGTATGCAGACTTTGTAAATTACCTAGTTTGTGGTGTCTTACCTCCCAATCTTTCGTACCAACAAAAGAAGAAATTCTTCTCAAACATCAAATATTATTATTGGCAGGAACCTCTTCTCTATAAAAGGTGTGGAGATGGGTTAATCAGGAGGTGTTTGCCTAAAGATGAAGTCCAAGATGTACTTTCACACTATCATTCTCTAGAATATGGTGGACACTTTAGTTCTACCAAAACGACAGTAAAAGTACTTCAGAGTGGGTTTTACTGGCCAAATCTCTTCCAAGATGCTAGAATTTTGTATTGAAATGTGACAGATGCTAGAGAATAGGAAACATAAGGAAACGTAATAAGATGCCTCTCAATGGAATTCTTGAGGTTGAGATCTTTGATGTGTAGGGTCTAGACTTCATGGGTCCCTTCCCAAGCTCATTTGGCAATAAATACATTCTGGTTGTGTAGACTATATATCAAAATGGGTGGAAGCAATAGCATCACCAACCAATGATGCTAGAGTTATGATAAAATTCCTTCGAAAGAATATATTCTCCAGGTTTGGGACACCTCAAGCTATAATCAGTGATGGTGGAACACATTTTTGCAATCACCAGTTTGAAGGTTTATTAAAAAAATATGCTGTCAGTCACAAGGTTGCAACTCCTTACCATCCCCAGACTAGTGGTCAAGTCGAGATTTTAAACAGAGCAATCAAGTCTATACTCAAAAAGACAGTAAATGCTTCAAGGAAAGATTGGTCCACTAAACTCGATGATGCTCTGTATGCTTACAGAATTGCATTCAAGACCCCCATTGGTGCCTCTCCCTTCTAACTCCTTTATGGAAAGTCATGTCACCTGCCTGTGGAAACAAAGCATTCTAGGCAACTAAATTCTTGAATTTTGATTTACAAAAGCTAGTGAAAAGAGACTGCTTTAGTTGACTGAGCTTGAGGAGTTTAGACTTAACTCATATGAAAATGCCAAAATTTACAAATAAAGGAAAAAACGATGGCATGACAAGCACATTATGAGGAAAGAATTTAAAGAAGGAGACCATGTATTTCTGTTTAATTCAAGGCTAAAGCTATTCCCAGGAAAGCTTAAGTCTAGATAGTTAGGCCCCTTCCTTGTCAAGCATGTGTATCCTTATGGAGCAGTAGAAGTGTGGAGCACAGATACTGGAGCTTTCAAAGTTAACAGACAAAGATTAAAGCTTTACTTTCATAATGAAGCTGTCCTAGCCAGTGCATCAATTGCACTTTTCAACTCAGTTTGAGACATCAGTAAAATACAGTCGAGCTAATGACTTTAAATAAGCGTTTGATTGGAGGCAACCCATTACACTCTAATTTAATTTAATTTAATTTAATTTTGGCAATTTCTTCTTTATCTGTTTAATTTAATTTTCTTTTCATATATTTTTTTCTGCTATTTTTTGCAGCTTAAATTTTGTAAAACTACAGAGGTGGATGTGCACGGTTATGCGACTGGCCATGCCCAGGTATGTTATTTACACACAGTTATGTGCACTGTCCTGTCCTCGCTCGTGCATTTATTTTTTTGATTGCACATGTGCGTACATGGGTCAGTACACAACTGTGTAATTTTTCTCTAAAAAAATTTTCAATAGTACACGGTTAAACACACACCTGTGTATTCACCCGTGCACTAATCTATGACGTACATGGTCTGCTACATGACCATATGCATTCATTATGCCTACACAGCCCTATACACGGCGTGCACTTAACCGTGCATCTCACCCACCACACACAGGCACGTACACGAACTATGCACTGCACCGTGCACACACAATTGCACGTACACGGTTAAGTACATGACCGTGTACAACCTCAATTGGCATTTTTTTTAATTTTTTCTTCCTTCAACCGACATTGCCTATTTCTTTTATTAAACCGACCTACCCTCCCCTTAAATACCATTTCACTTTTTAAATTCCATCATTCACTCTCATTTTTTTTTTTACTTTTCTTTCTTTTTCTCTCCCCAATCTCAATCATATATTTTATCTCTTTCCCCTCACTTTTACTCCAATATTTTTTCTTTTTTCCCTTCCTATCATCATCCCTCTTGTCGCTTTCTTTTTAGTAAAAAAAAATGGTGCGCACAAAGAATGCATCCTCCATTGATCGTGCAAAGCGACAATGTACTAACCAGCATCCACCTTCTCCATGTGTCTCGGGGTCCTGGATCCTTACAAGCATCTGTGTATCCCCTCCTTTGATTTGGATCCACTGCTCTCCAGGCAAGACTTACTAACCTCTCTCCTTTACCTATACAACCAAGTTATTATTTTTTGTCAGCAGCATTAAATGAAGTTGGATTAGGAAATCTTGTTAGGAGTATGATATAAACTTCTAAGTGGGACCTTTTTGTTCAGATCCATGAACCTGTGTACCGTGAACTCCTACTTGAATTTCTATCTACCTTTTCTTTTGAGAAAAAATAAATTTTTTTCCAAACCTAGTACTGTACAATTTAGTTTGGGCGGTAAGCGTTTTTCTCTTTCACTTACAGATTTTGCTCTCAACTGTGGTTATTAAAACCAAACTTTTATTTCCAGTCCAGACTATTAACGGTTTTTCATTGACATAGGTACTGAAAATCCTGATGTCTATTAGAGGGAGGTAGGAAATTTGGATCCCAACCCTTACAACCCTAGAATCACTAAGAGCTCAAGCATAGGAAACCCCGTCGCGCTATTTGCATAGGCTAATTACCTTTACCATCTGTGGGCGTAGAGAGAGTACATGGGTTGTTACTAACCGGGATTTATTTTATCTTTGATGTTTCCATAAAGGTTTAGTGCCTTACTTAGGCTATGGATTTGCTCTGTATATGGAGGGAAAGGCTAGGAAACAGAGAGGGCTTTATGTGGAGGTTCATATATAACTCGACTAGCTAAGGGCCTGGGTATTTTTAGCTCACATACTGGACTAACTGAGATTTATTCCATTCTACCCTTCAACCTACGCATTATGAGAAACATCGGTATTGTTAAAAAGCGCAATGGAAAATATGTCTTGCTTGATGATTCTCTAGTTGCTCCTGCCACTCTAACTCCACCCACCTCCAGTATTCCTCCAAAGGAGTTTGCTATACCCCCTGCTATAGCAGCAGGCCCTTCTACATCTACTCCTTCCTCCATTGCTGCTCCCAGTGACTTAGAGCTTACTATTCTTGAGATGCAGCACACCCAGCATTGCCACATCGCCACCTTTACCTAGCTTTGTGATGGACTACAACAGCTCTGTCAAGCTAAGGGTATTGAGTTACCTCCCCAACCCCGCTATAAGGATTTTGGCACTACCAAGGAGGATGCCAACTCACCAGATGATGTGCCATTCGATGCTTCTCTTACTGACGATGTTGATATCACCACTGTGGATGCAGAGGATGACCATGACCGCAATGCCTAGTTTTCCTGCTTTATTTCATTTTATTTTTCTTTCTTTTAGTACTGTCATTTTATTTCTTTTCTTGCACTACTTTTTAATATACTCTCTATGTTTATTTTTGGTATTTTTAAACTTGCTTCTTTAATAAGTCCTTGTTTTAGTGCCTTTTATTTTTCAGGCCATTGTCTGCCCTCCTCTTATTTAGGTAAGTCGTTCTTTCCACCTCTCACTTATTTCCCTATCTTCTTTAGTCATTGTGGACACTGACTTGTTTAAGTGTGGGAGAAAGCATATATATTGCATTGCATATTATTTGTATTTGCATTCCATAGCTGTATCATATCATATATTATATATTGCATGTTGCATCCACACATACCCATATGCTAAATTTTTGAAATTTCATCATTGTAATGAGCATAACATATCAAAAGTGATTTCAATGTGCATATTTTACAATATTTTATTAATGCTTAACTTGTGAATTTTAAGTTAGATAGATAATTTGTAGTTAAAGACTTATGAAATTCTAATGTAATGCTTACTTACTTTTGAATAACTAAATCTGAAAATTGATAGTTCAGAAAAATGCTTGTAAGTGATACTTGGATGTTATCTTTTATTCTAACCTTGACACTAGCACGTACTTAATAGTAAAAAAAAAATCTCTCTTCAGAGCAGTGTATAAACTTTATATTTTTATGCTCTGAAATCTACTCCAATGCTCTAATCTGAGTATGAGTATCCAAAGGACTCATTTGACAGTGTATACACTTAGTAATACTGGAACGGCGGGGGATTACTAAAAATGAGAAGAATAGAGAGATTAAAGCGAGATGGAGAGTAAAACGCACTTGCTAATAAAATAAAATTAAATATTGCTATCTTTTTATGTGATGGAATCAAAGGGGTGGCTTAAGGTTGCAGAAAATAGTATCATTTACTTTAATTTTCTTGATTACCAATTTGCATGTTTTCAGAAATTCAACTGCTAAGTTTGCTCTTCACTTGGTAAAACTTATGTCTTTAACTTTGAATTTATCAATCTGATTTTAATTTATAAGCTTTGTATTAACCTAAGATTGTGGCAGATGGGCATTTTGAAGTTTGTCAATATGCTAAGTTCGTTGCACCGATGAATGTTCTTACATATTTTTGCTTGAGGACAAACAAAGGTTTAATGTGGGGGAATTTGTTATGTGTCATTTATATATATAACTTTAAAAGCATTCTTATAGGTTTTATAATATATTTTTATAAGTTTATTTAGTTGTTACTGATTTTACTTGCATTTAGTATAATGTAATTGAATTGCATTCTAAAGAATACATTTGCATGTTTGCATGTTTGTTTAATAATTATATGCATTATAGTGTCTAATTTAGCCAAACTTTTACAGTTTTGTGGGCTGACGTATCACACGACTGTGCAAAAAGATGTGCACTGACATGGTTGAAATCAAGCCCGATGAAGAAGCTATGCACACCTCACTATATGGCCATGTACTAGGCCATGCATAAATATGGAATAGTATACACCCGCGTACATGGCCATGTGCCAGGCCATGCATACAAGATTTACATACACGCCCGTGTACATACCCTCCTGCACACCCTCTGCATGGCCATGCGTTAGGGTGTGTACTCATGAAAAATCCTCCTCTTTCATTCCAGATTATGGAACTAGAAGATTTCAGAATTGAGAGATTACAAAATGAGAATATTCGAATTGGAAGTTCTAGGGGCAAGAGATGGATATAAAAGGAAGAGAAGCTAAGCCTAATTCATTAATTCAATCAGCATTCATTCAATTCATCAATCAGAGATATTTTTGAGCAAGGAAGAAGCAGAGATTCAAGTCAACCACGTTCAAGCAGAATTGTTCTTATGTTTAGAATATCTTTGATTATGATTATTTCTATATCATGTGTAACTAATTTACTCAGGGTTTGGATTTGTGTAGCTAGACTACTGCTTGTTTGGATTTTTATGTTTTAATTCAATAAGTTAATATTCAGTAAATTTTACAGGTTGCTTTTATATGTTCTTGTATTTGATTTTAGGCCTGATTAAATACATGTTTGTGGGTATATTAGAGACAATGAAAGTTGCATGATCTACTAGCTCATAGACCTGTGAAACTTAGGAACCTCGATCACGAAAGTAGATGAATCCTTCAGGGAGTATTAAATTGCTAAGGAACGTAATGAGTTTTAATTAATTAACTTGACCATGAAAATAGACGGTAACTAGTTTTGGCATGCTTAAATGATCTCAAAAGAGACTTTAATTAATTTGAGTAATTTACCCTTAACTGTGTTAACAAGTTGAATTAAGATTAAATCCTGTAATTCGAGTAAGTGTCTAGTAAAGCGAATCCAAACTCTAGTTTTCATTTATTGAATTTTTAAAAGGAATATTTTAGATTTACAATTTATCTTTGTTAGTTAATATATTTTTCTGTTTAATTAAATCTATTATGTTAGCTTATGGAAATAAAATTAAGGCTGGTACTTGGTATCAATCTCCTCATGAGAACGATACTCGATACTCAAACTTTACTACTTGTTGCAAACCATGCACTTACTGAAATTGCCTAACACTTAGACACGGCCAATTTACTCTATCATATGCCTTGGCTAGATCTAATTTGAGAGCAAAACCACTTTTTTTCCCATTGAATCTGATTTTCAATGCGTGCATAATCTCGTGATTGATGATGATGTTATCTTGAATGGGCCTTCCACTAACAAACCCAGACTGTTGGTTAGAGATAAGACTTGGGAGACCCTTTCGAAGACGATTCGCCAAGACTTTTACAATGATATTATAAGCAAAATTACAGCAGCTTATGAGACAAAACTCCTCAAAACGTTCTGGATTTTTGCTTTTAGGAATAAGAACTATGTTGGTTTGATTCATCGTTAGGGTAAGCATTACGGAGGAGAAGAAAGTTTGCACCATTTTGAACACATCTGCTTGAATGATGTCCCAATGTTTCTAAAAGAAGATTCTTGGAAATCCATCTGGACCTGGAGATTTTAAGTGGCCAAGATTGAATATAGCTTGTTTCACTTCTTCCATGGTGATATTTGCAAGAAGGCTTTGATTCATTTCGGGCGTGACTAAAAGGGGAATAATTGAATGCATATTACTATCAGTCTCCACCCTTTCGGAGAGGTATAATTTCTTAAAAAAGGCTATATCACTCTCCTTTATATTAATATCCCTCTTAATCCAATATCTATCTGCATCTTTGATTTTTCTTATTTGATTTCGATTTCTCCTTTGCACAACAGTTAAGTAGAAGAATCTTGTGTTTCTGTCACCTTCCTTAAGCCATTCGATTCGAGATCTCTGCTTCCAGTGTATTTCCTCTTTCTTCCAAAGCTCTAATAAGTCTGATTTGGCATTTTTTAGCTCAATTTTTTGCTATCATCGAAGTGGCCCTTCATTGCAGTATTAATCATGGCTTGAAGGTCTGAGGCTCTCTGGTTTGTCCCCCTTATGCTTTCTCTATGCCAATTCTATAGATCCATGCTCAGTCTGTATAATTTTTCTCCCAAACCTATCGTATCTTCTCCATCTCCTCTGTTTCTAGACCAACTATTACAAACGACCTCAGCTAGATCATTTCTTTATTCCCAGCGAGCTTCATACATAAATCTCTTCTTTTTTCTTTTTCTCATCGGACTAAGTACAACCCTTATAGGTTGATGGTCAGACCCTAAAAAATTACCATGAGGCACATTAGCTAGTTCAAAAAGGAGATCCAACCCACATTGGCTAGAGCTCTATCAAGGCATGCTTGTATGCTCTTCTCCCCAACTTGTTTGTTATGCCATGTAAAAGCTCCTCCTTGGAAACCCAGATCCACTAAGAAGAGGTCATCTACTAGTTTATTAAAATCTCTGAGTTGAGTAAAGGATAGATTTTTACCTCCTATCTTTTCATCTACTGAAATGCAAACATTAAAGTCCCCTATTAATAGCCAAGGGATTGAGGCCCCTATATCAAGCTTGCGGATCTCATTCCATACCTCAATCCTTTTTTTCTTTTTTTGGACTGCCATAGACTCCCAGTAAGGTGCCATTCTCATTCTTCCTTCATGCAGACATCCACAAAATTAGCTAAAGAGTTTAGAATTTGAAGATCCCAACCATCCATCCACCAAAGAGCCAAGCCGCCGGCTCTGCCTTCTAGTTCTCGATAAGCGCTGTGTTGAAAACCCATTTTTTCTCTCACCTTCTCTAGCTTAGAAAAGGGTTGTTTAGTTTCCATTAAGAAGACGATTCCTGGTTTGTCTGTCAAAATATTGTTTCTTAGTGTTTTCTGTGTTAAATTTTGCCCTAATCCTTCTAAGGGAAGTTTTGCTATTTTAGAGCTATTTTTTGAGAGCTATTTCTTAAGTGCTAAGTGAAGAAAATTAGTTAGGAGGAAGATATTTATTCTACAGACAAAGGATCCCTAAAGTTTTTAAGAAATGGAAACCGAACCAAAATTGAAAATTTAGGCAAATATTTGGTTTGATTTTTGAAAACCAATTAAATAATAATATATAAAAAAAATAAGAATTCTTAAGGTAGCTTAGTGGTAAGGCGCACTTGCAAAGCCTTTAAGAGCTTTGGTTTGAGTCCCCTACTAACACATTTAATTTGTTTCCTTGATTTTTAAGGAAAAATCTAGAAAAATAGGACTAGACCACATGAGTCATGACACCATGAAAAAAGAACAGGGAAAATGATTCATTTTATCCTCAACTTTAAGTCAATTATCAATTTTTTTTTTGTCAGATAATGAAGCTTTTCATTACTCTTGAATTAAGGTTAACAATACATCATTCTGTAGAATTTGATACAACTTTCTAGAAACATTAGAGAGTATATCATTTGTTGAGAATACAAATTTATTTTTAGCTATCCAATCAACTGCCTAGTTTGCTAATCGTGGAATGTGTCGAAAGCTAAGATTTTGGTTTGAGTCTCCCCTCTTGTTCATTTGTATGTCTTCTATGATAGATCTGATTTCCCATTGAATATCATCCAGGTTTGCATAAATAGCATTTGCTACTTGTAAAGCATTTGTCTCTATGGTGATCTGTTCCCATCCACTCGACTTGGCTATTCTTGTTGCCTCCTTGACTGTTATCACCTCTGCTACAAGCAGAGATGAACATTTAAAACTTCTGCTATATACTCGGGTCATTTCCTCGGTTGTTTATGCAAATTAGGGTTGTAGTAGCTTCTGAGGACTCTTTATTAAAGGTGGCGTTGCAGTTGATTTTTGTCTCTCCTTCTTGAGGAAGTTGCCATCTGCTGGTCTGACTATTTTCCTTAATATTCTGTGCTTGAGTCGAACTCGTTACTTGCTGCCATTCCACCCACTGAGATCTAACTTTAGATAATGTTTCTGTTGGGTCTGTTTTCTCTCCATTAGAAATGAATTTGATCCGCATTTTCCAAATATAGTTCCATCCTGTAATGAGCCCTTCCTTCTCTAAATAAATTATTAGCTTTCTTCCACCATGAATTGAAGGCTTGAAATCCCACCTCTGATGGCTTGTAGTTAAAATCTAAACCAAACTAAACTAACTTCGCTTATGGGCATAAAAACAGCATGTGCTCTATCAATTCTTCTTCTCTTTTGCACAATTGACACCTTAATTCTGCATTTGCCACTCTCTTTCTCAAATTTTGATTTGTTGCAAGGGAGTTATTCACGCATCGCCAAGTGAAGTGTTTAACTTTTTTAGGCACTTTCAGTTTCCATATCGACATCCACACTGACTGGTCTGGTTGACTGGAAGGAACTAGTCTAGCCATACTTTTCTTCTTATGATCTTGCTCTTTTAGGTAATTGTATCCTGACTTAACCGAAAACTTTCCTCTTCTATCGTGGTGCCACAAGATCTATCTTGACCTCGACCTCCTGTAATAGAGACTAGTTCTATGGCTTCAGCTTCCCTCTAGGTGAATAGTTGTCTGAGCATAACTGAATTCCATCTTTGACGGTCAGGAGTTATCAAGTCTCCGACTAGATGAGGGTGGTGTCCATTTGGAGCTTCTAATATGATTTTGAATTTGGGTAAGCCTGGTATCCATTTATCATTCCAGATGCTCACACGATGGCCATTTGCAATATTCCATCTACATCTCTCTTTGAGGACCTCAATTGCTTGGATAAGGCTTCCCCAAATCCATGAAGGTTTTGCACCTTTTTTTGCTTCTAGTAATATTGTATGCGAAAAATAGAGACTCTTCAATAATTTTGAGCTTTGAAGTTACGGGTTGGTTAACAGTCTCCAGCCCTGTTTTGCAAGCAAAGCTTTATTGAAGAGTGCCATTTCTCTGAACCCCAGGCTGCCTTCTCTCTTGTTCTTGGTGAGCCTATCCCAAGCTACCCAGTGTATTTTATTTTTCCCTTCATCTTGAGACCACCAGAATTTTCTGATTAGTTGTTCAATTTTTCGAGTAATGGATAAGGGAACCTTAAACACCATCATGATGTATGAGGGTATGGCTTGCAAAACAACTTTTATGAGAACATCTCTTCCTGCCATGGAAAGCTATTTTGCCTTCCATCCTTGAATCTTTTGAATCACTTTATCAATAAAAAAAACAAATAGTTCCTTCTTTGATCTGCCCCAGTCTGGTGGTATGCCAAGATATTTCGCCAAAGATATTGATTCCTTTATCTGCAGAGTTGCTGAAATTTCGCTCCTTATATTGCCAGGAGTGTTCGGAAATCAAATAAGTCTTACTTAATTTAAAAGTCATTTCAATTTGCTCCTTTAACTTTATAAATTGTGTCAATCAAGTTTTAATTTTACCATTTTGAAATAAATGTAAAAATTATAATTTTACATTCATAAAATTTTAACTTTTATGCATTAATTAAAAATAATAAGAAAAAAAGTGATAACTTGTGAATCAATTTTAATACATTTACTAATACTAATAAAAATAAAAATATATAAAATAATCACTTTTACATATGACTATAAATAATAATAAAATTTTAATTTTTTTTTATATTTTTCAGAAAAACTAAATATTTTTTATATTTTTGACTAATATTTTTAGTAGCTCAAAATTTTCTCTTTTTTATCTAATACTTTTTTGGTTTGACCTCTATTAGAAATTTTTTTAGATAATGTGGTTGAAAGTTGAGAAGTAAAGTTTAGAATAGTTAAAATTTAAGGATTTTTAGTGAAAAATTAAAAAATTTGTGAAAATATTTAGAAATTAATTTTAAAATTTATGCTAAGAGTGACAAAATTAGAATTTAAAAATATTTTCTTACATTTTATTTATTCTTATAGGAAAAAGAGGATAAAAAAATTAGTAAGTGTCAAAATTTTTTTAAGGGATCTATTTTAAAAATACAATTAGGTTCTTCAAATAAAATTGAATAGAATTAACACAATTTATAAAGTTGAAGGAGCAAATTGAAATAACTTTTAAAGTAAAATTCAATTAATAATTGGCTCAAAGTTTCGGATAAAATTGATGGTTTTCCAAAAAAAAAAAACAACCCGCTCACCATTTTCCTACAATTATATTCCTAATATATTTTAGTATTATTTACATATATAATCCTAATCCAATTTTCGAACTGATTGAGTTATGTGTGAAAATTTATGAAAGAATAAAATCAAAACTGAACCGAACAAAATTTGTTTAGTTCAGTTTGATTTTCTAAGAACGGTTGAATTTTGCTCACCTCTACACTAATCGCCCAAAACCACTCAGTTTATGTTATTAAATTGACTCAAATATGAAAAGGGTAAAAAAATCGTGAAAAATCCCATAGTATCTGGGTACTTACCTAAGATCAAGAGTTGGCAATAAAAAAAAAGGAAAAAAGATGGGAGCTTTTGAGATCTTTTAAGCTAGAATTCAGATTTATTAATGAAATTATTTGCAGGTCAGCTGCTTTTATTATTATTATTATTATTAGTAGTCGTGTAATATTTAATTAATTAATTAATTAAATTTTTTTTTAACAACATAAACACATTCATTAGATTAAAAAAGAGTGCAATAGACAATAGGGCCCAAATACAAAGAAGATCAAAGACAGCCCATCATAATATAAACCCCAATCCAACAACATCATCTTCCTAAAATAAACTCTAGAAAATCTAAGGCTGAGAGAGGATTGCTGAAGCAGCAGAAGTGGCGGCAGGAAGAGAAGCAGCAAAAGCAGCCATGCTAGCCAGGAAGAGAAGAAGAGCTCAATGAGTTACTATGAACCCATTAACCCAACAACGGTCTTTAGAATGCCGTTCATGTTGGAGAGCAGACGAGATGCTGTGAAAGTTTGGATTTTAAGGCAGGAAAAGAGAGCTTTATCATTCAACCTTCTTTCCATCTTTTTCTTCTGCAAAATTACCCTTTCAAAATGGCATAATGCCACACATATGAAACCATCACTACAAAATGGCATAACACCACACATTAGAAGCTTAAAGCTCAACAAATTATTTATGAACAATAAAATATCACATAGAAACTAAGAAACCAAGGGATTTGGGTGGTTTTTTGTTAGAAAGTAACAAAAAAACCACCCAAATCCAGAAAACACATAATCTGAAAGACAATGAACAGTAACAAAAGCGAGAGAAAATAGATGACTCTTTTTAAATTAATTTATTACTGTTTATTTATTTTATTCGTTCATGATTTTTTACTATTTTAAATTCCCTATTGGGCTATTGAAACAGTGGTGTGATCTAATTTCAGCCTGTTGAAATTCATGTTACAAAATGGAAAAAAAAAAAAAAAAAAAACTTTTCAAAAAAAAAAATTTTAAAGTACCGATCGACTTTTTTTTTTTTCAAAATTAACCATTATGAATTTTTTTTTTAAATACGTACTCATGTGTCTGTCAAATACGTCTTTTATTACTTTTTGTGTTACACTTTTTTTTTTTTTTTAAGCAGTGTTACACTTCTTGAAAGATAAGGTTTTTTTTTTTTTGGTTATGTTGATACCGGAACAAGTAGTATTGTGATTTGTTAGCTATGGATTTTTTTTTTGGTATACCCACGAGGTGTCCTGGACGGGCCCCAATTATGGAAGGCACCTTTAAGTCCGTACCACATTCAGACTAAATCTCCGTTCGCACCAAGTCGGCCCACGAAGGGGTAAAGTGCTCCCAATCAAGGCATTTCCATACATGAGTAGTATTGTGATTTGTTAGCTATGGATTTTTATTCAATATGGAGATCTATTTTTATATGAACCACTAAATCAAATTTATTTGAAATAATATCACAAGTAACAATGGATTTTTTTTTTCTATTTTGGATTAAATAAAAAGAAATATATAAAAAACAATCAAAACAACCAAAATGACATCTGAAACAACCAATTTTTCAATCAAAATAACCACCGAAACAAAAAAAAAAATAACGCTTTAGATTTTTCAACTAAAACAACCTCTGAAACAACTAAAAGTCTAAAACAGCTGTTGAAACAACCAAAATGACTGCTGAAACTAGGGGTGAGCATTCGGTCGGTTTTGGGGGTTTTTCTTACCGAACCAAATTATAACCGAAACGAATTAACAGAAATTTTCAAAATCAAAACCGAACCGACGGAAATTCTTAAAAATATTAATTTTTTTATTTTTTATTACATTATTATAATATTTAAAAATTTAAAAATTAGTGAAATTTGCTTAATTCGGTTAACCGAATTTTCTGGGCAAAAAACCAAACCGAACCTAAATTCGGTTCGATTCGGTTCAAAAATTTCGAAAATATCAAATGAATCAACCGAACTGGATCGGTTCGGTTTGTGGTTCGGTTTCCACGGAAGGCTTGCTCACCCCTAGCTGAAACAACCAATTTTTTCAACCAAAACAACAAAAGTAACCTCTGAAACAACAAAAAAACAACCTCTGAAACAACAAAAAAACAACACTTTAGATTTTTTCAATCAAAACAACCATTGAAAAAACCAAAACAACTGCTGAAACAACCAATTTGTTTAACCAAAACAACCATTGGAATAATTAAAACAAACCGCTAAAACAACCAAATAAAATAACAAATAACGATTTATATTTTTTCAACCAAAACAACCACGAAACAACAAAAATAATGGTTGGAATAACCAATTTTTTCAACAAAAACAACCAAATTATATTTTAAAACAATTAAATAAAGTAGGGATAAGTACTATTTTAATTCCTGTGATTTTGTTTTTTGGCAAAACCAGTTCTATAATTTTTTTGGCTTTTAAGTACCATGTGTTTCACATTTTGTTACATTTTAGTACCCTTTTAACCACCGGACATTTACCAAAATTGGAAAGACAATCGTTTTCTTTATTTCTTTCTTTCTATGTTTCAACTTTGACTTAGATAGGTGTCATTAGAGAATAGAGGTAGAAAAGCAATGTTATTTGTGTCTCCTCTTTACTTGTATATCTATAAATTGCGTAGCATTGTCACAAGAATACTACACATGTTGTTTCTCTTATGTTGACCATTTGCATGATCAAACTCCTAATTTTGATCTTTGATAATCAATTTAAGTTACTAATCTTTTTATTTAAGTGTGTATAAGTTAGGACTCTATTGGAAGCTAAAATGAAGTATGAATATACTAGGCTGGTTCGACCTCTGAGATTCAAGAAGGCTTTTGACATCCTTAGAGCCCAGTAAT
>CATIWK010181809.1:0-14103 GCA_949634005.1 Mallotus japonicus
ATCTTTTCTTCTTATTTGCAGCTTTCTGATGGTTTCTTGAAGTAATATTTATTTATTTGACCATTAATTTTACAGGGTAAGTGTTTGATTGTTATTTGCAGAAATGGTTGGCCGGTGATGAGATGGATCTTTGAATTGGTCATTCAACTCTAGCAGCCGTATTTGTGAATTGTCTTGGTCTTTGTCTTTGTCTATACATAAATGGTTTAATTTTCTTGGTCTCCTCAGAAATTTCTGTCTGATTTTCTCCTTTACCTTGTTCTATTTGAACAATTACAGTAGCTCTCAAGAATCAAAGATATTATATATATATATATATATATATTCTTTCTTTAATAGTCTCCAATTTTAGGCATTTCTCAAGTTCTGGTCTTTTCTACTCTTTTTGCTAGTTTCAGGTTCTGGGTTGATTGCAGATTAGATAGTTTGATAGATATATAGAGAGTTGTTTAGCTAATGGGAGGGAGGAGCTCAAAAGGGTCAAGTGGGAGACATATTTCATCATATGGTTCAGCTAATTCTTCTTCATCATGGAATCAATATAATTACCCAACAGCAACACCATATCCATATCCATCTTCTCAACAAAACCCTTACTATACACCTCAGCATCCTCAGGCCTCTGCTTCTTCTTCTTCATATAGCTATGAAGCAGAAAGGCCTCAGCCACATAAGAGATTGGAAAGGAAGTACTCCAGGATTGCTGATGATTACAAGACCTTGGATCAGGTTGGACCATGGTCTATCTTTGTATTTTTTGTTAATTTTTTTATTTATTTTACTTTTGTAATTTTTGCCGTATATGTTCTTGTGCCTAATAAGCCCGACACTTCAAATAGGGTTAAGTATCCGTGTCGGACACTTTCTGGACACCGACATGCGCTTGACACGGTCCGATACGTGTCCGACACATGTTCTATTATTTTTTTATTTTTTTATTTTTAGGACACGGCTGGACACGTGGAGGACACGGCTGGTACTTTTTTAGGACACTTTTTAGCTTCATTTTTTGTATAATTTAGTTTAATTAATAATTTAATTTAATTGGTCATTTTTATGTTTGTCTTATATATGACAATGATAGATAATTAATTAAATAACTATAATAAATATTTAAATTTTATGGAGTTTCTATTTTATCACATTAGCTTTATTTTGTTTAACAAATCATCTTTATATAATTGAAAATAATACACATTTTATGTGGTGTATATATATATATATATATAACGTGTCTCGCCTGTGTCATGTCCTTGAATTTTAAAAATCGCTGTATCGCCGTATTCGTGTCGTGTGGTATCCTTGTCCCGTATCCGTGTCCGTGCTTCTTAGCTAATAAGTGAGCTGCTGGTGGCGGCTGTGATACGAAGACCTATGTGTATAGTTGATCTGGGTTGGTCAATTTTGGAAATTATATTTGCCTTTAGTATGGCTGAAGGGTGGTAAGTGCAGGCGTGCTTGCTCCTAACATGAGTATAAATAGTTGCTTCATAACAGCCTTTGATACTACATATGAATTTTCTGGTTGGATTGAGGATGACAAAGCAAATGCCTTGATACTCAAGTTTTTTAGCAAATTTTAATGATGTTTAAGTTGAATTGGTGACAGCTGAATGGGAATGACGCTATTGACAATCCCAACTTTTTTGAATTGGTGACAGCTGAATGGGAATGATGCTATTGACAATCCCAACTTTTTTGAACTGGTGACAGCTGATGGGCTGAATAGTCGATGACTGCCAAAACATGGATGGAGTTTTATGATCCTTATTTTTGGATATTCCAGAACGATATTACTGAAGGGAGGATGGACATCTTTGGTTATGATGTGACAACCTTGAAGTATAAGTGTATGACCAAAGACAAACCGTTATCTTTACATGTAGAAGTATGAATGGTTACAATTTCTGAGTACATTATCAAAGATTCGTTATCATTAACCATAAAAACACATTTAAAGATTGGATAAATTGTTGTGATTGACATAGTGTTGACAACTTTGTGACATACGTTAGTTGACAGCAGTGTCATGTTAAGAGATTTTTATGGGAGCGTCGAGACTGAAAATACATAGTGTTGACATTTCCAACTACAGGGATCAATAACTTTGAAAGAAGTATCCATTAACTTTAAATCTTGAGTATTATCCAGTTACTAAATCCTAAAAGTTTTGATATCTCTTTTTCATTTATGAACTTCATACTGCTATAATGTCTTTATGCACCTTTATTTATTTCTTGCTTATTTCCAGCCCTTAAGAATGTCCTATTATATGTTCTAAAAATATTTTATGGCTATGTGTCTGTTTGTTAGATAATTTCAGTGCTTAACTTGCGATAATAAATAATGGAACTCATTTACTACAGGTCACTGATGCTCTTGCTCAATCTGGCCTAGAGTCATCTAATCTCATTGTTGGAATTGACTTCACAAAAAGCAATGAGTGGACAGGTTCAAGATCATATAATCGACGTAGCTTACATCACATTGGCAATGGGCAAAATCCTTACGAACAAGCAATATCAATTATTGGCAGGACTTTATCTGCGTTTGACGAGGATAACATGATTCCCTGTTTTGGATTTGGAGATGGTAGTTTCATCTGGAGGTTCTCTTGGTTATTCAATGTAGATTAGTATTTGGAATGTGGAGATCACATATTTGTTATATCTTTTGCAGCATCTACACATGATCAAGACATCTTTAGTTTTTATCAAGATGAACGATGTTGCAATGGGTTTGAGGAAGTTCTAACACGCTACAGAGAAATTGTTCCCCAGCTTCGACTTGCAGGTACAGCTCCTATATGTTTAATAGTCTATTTATGTTATGGTGATATTAATACATTATGGCCTTGTTCTAATGCACATACTTTATATTTCTTGTTGTAGGGCCGACATCTTTTGCGCCCATCATTGAGATGGCCATTACCATTGTTGAGCAAAGTGGCGGGCAATACCATGTTCTGCTAATAATTGCTGATGGTCAGGTAATTCACCATCCAGCTGAATCTTTCCCTCTTTAACTAGATCAGTCTCCCAAAAAATGTGTAATTGGTATGGATGGTTCCAGGAAATATGGTAGATTACATACTGTAATTATTCAAAGTCAAATAACTTTCTATTTTTCATCTAAGAGTATTGGCTGTTTTTAACAACTCATCTGGATTTCATTTCCTGGGTTTTAGGAACCTAGAGTATTTGTTTTTGTCAAAACCCACTGGTATAATAGTATCAAATTTGAGACTGCATGAATAATGTTATATATTGATGTCAAAAGAATAACACTTGAAACTGTTTTGGGAAGAGTCAACTCGTATAAACTAAGTTTTACCTTTGTCCCAATTGGTTAATAAAGAACAATGATTGCTATCAGAAGCTGAGAATTCTAGTTTGTCCGTTGTTCCATGAAGCTGAAGTTTCTGATGTCCTAGTTTTTACTATTGATCGTGCAATATAAACATAGACATACACAAACTTTTTAGTTGACATTCAATGTAAAGATAATCCACTACACAAAATTCTCATTGCTTCCCTGGAATGCCATATTCTGTACCCCACTTTGCACCATTGGTATCATTCTTCTACATTGTTTTCTTGTATATATATTGTATTTAATTACCTAACAGAAATTACTTATCATGATAGGTGACAAGAAGTGTTGATACACAGCATGGCCAACTCAGTCCACAGGAGCAAAAGACAGTTAATGCAATTGTAAAAGCAAGGTAAGCCAGTATATTCTTAACAAAAGAAATCAAAATATTAGGAAACAAGTGATAGCAAGGTTAATATGTTAGTTCTAGAAACTGATGAATTTTTCTTTCTGCATTCTCACTTCACTGCAGTGAATACCCTTTGTCAATAATCTTAGTTGGGGTTGGTGATGGGCCTTGGGACATGATGAGAGAGTTTGATGATAACATCCCTGCCCGAGCCTTTGATAATTTCCAGGTGAGTAGTTTTACTTTTTGAAGTATTTTAAATTCCTGTGCACACATTTTGATACATATTGAAACATTCATAAACAATTTCTGCTCTTTGGTTTTCTAGTTTGTGAATTTTACAGAAATAATGTCAAAGAATGTGAATCAATCCAGAAAAGAGACAGAGTTTGCTCTTGCAGCATTGATGGAAATACCTTCTCAATATAAAGCAACTATAGAGCTTGGAATATTAGGGTAAGTGTAAAGCCATAATGTTGATATATCTCAACTCAACTGAGCCTCAAATTAAGTATAAAGCCATAATGTTGATATTGAATCTAAACTTCGTAGTCGACGGACGGGGAATGGTCCAGAGAGGGTTCCTCTGCCCCCACCACTCCGTGGAGCATCTTCTTTCAGCAACGGCCCTAAACCTTCACAATCAAGCAGTTTTCAGCAGCGTGTGCCTTCTTCCTCTGGTTATGATGCATCACTGCCTTCTTCCTCTGGTTATGATGCATCACTGCCTTCTTATTCTGGATATAATGCATCCATGCCCTCTTATTCTTCTGGGCATGACACATTAGTTTCTGGATATGATACACCAGTCAACACAAATCCATATTCAAGTTCTACCTATGATAATCAGGTGAAAAAACTGTTGATGTCGCTATCATTACCCTGCAATTCTCCACTGTCATTTTGATCTTTTCAAAGAATAATAATAACCTTTTTCTTGTTAAACACTCGCAGATTTGCCCCATTTGTCTCACTAATCGCAAGGACATGGCCTTTGGTTGTGGGCATCAGGTAAACTATTTTTTTTACGTTTCTGCTGTTTTGCAAAGCCATTGAGTTCATAACAGAATTACCAAGCTGACACATTTTAAATTTCACAGACATGTTGCGAGTGCGGAGAAGACCTCGAATTATGCCCCATTTGTCGAAGTCCAATACAGACTAGAATCAGGCTCTATTAAATCTGCATCAATGCACATATCCGAGACTTGTCACTGCTGCCAGTGAACCTTGGTTCTGTGAAAACTGAATCAAATGCCCATTTTCGAGGGGTAGGGAGAGGTTAGCATCTTCACGGTATCCATTTCTTGTTTTCTTTCTTCAAAAAGTGAAAAAAAAAATGCAGTTTCTGCATGTGCTTCACTGAAGAGAAAACAATCTGGGAATGCACAGGAGAAGTGGATTATGTATTGGAAGATGCAATCCCTGGCATGAGAAAACGGGAAACTCAGGTTGCAATGGAATTATACATATCTCCCATCCTGTTAAATATATTGTCGAAAAGGAAGAGTTTGGTTCTACAATATATTGTCGAAGATTCTTCCTGAACAAAGCTTTTATTTCATAGTTTGATCTGAGGAAAAGCTAGCTGTTGAAAGGCTCTTGAGATCATAAGCAGGTTTGGTTTTTAGAGCAAATGCAAGAATTAAGGAACTGGGTCCCATGTTATTCTTTCGTTTTTTCCCTTGTTTCTTTTCTTTCTCTTCAGGTTTCTTGGCTCTTCGTTTGCTTTAGTGTTCGATATATTTGTTTGATTGGAGTACTATTAGGATGGTCAAAACTTGGAATTGAATTGTCAAGTGAGTGTTTGCTGTAGTGTTAGATATATTTGTTTGATTCGGTACTATTAGGATGGTCAAAACTGGGAATTTAATTGTCAGGTGACCGTTTATTGTACATTATGTACATAATTCACATGTTCTTTTTAATGAATAAGTACCAAGTAAAAAAACAGAAACTTGCAGATTAAATGAAAGGCCAAAATATATCATTCCGCGTCTAATAAAATTGCCATGATTTTGTTAGATGGCATGTGGTGTTACTGTGCTGTGTGTGTGTTTTAGGTTATTAAATTCTCAAAAAAAAAAAAATGAAAGGCCAAAAGATAACCCACTTCATTATTGTATGTGGAAAGCGGTTCCTTTTCGGTTTGTTTTTTTTTTTTTCTCTCTACAACAAAATTTGTATACCTTCGCCGCTGTGTCTGTATATGCCCGAAGTCTCAATAAATAATACAAATGGTTTCAAAATAAAAGAAATAAACAATACAAATGTCAATTGATGTGCCCAAAATCAATGCTTTCTAAAAGATACATCTCGTTGAGGGCAGGCCAAAAAGAATTAATCTCAACAGGTTATAACACGAGATGCCAATGCACCGTGCAGCCTCATTCCTTCTGGTTCCTGAAGGAACTTCTTGTCGTGTATGTAGCTGTGAATTTCTGCAATTGTAACATTCAGCCCTGTATCTTCCCGTTTTTTCAGCGCCTCCAGGAAGTCATTGTAGATGATTTTCAGCATCTTCCCAAACTGAGATTTATATTTCTTGAACAGAACAAACCCTGCTGTCTGGGGCACATGCAGAAAAAATTCTTTTCAGCTCCATGAGTCCTTGAAAAATCTTTATACGAAGTATATATTAAGGATCCATATCAACTTACTCTCAGGAATGCCTTCAATGCGACAGCAGTATATATATTGGCAGGGAGATTATTTAAGAATCTTGCAAGCCATGCCCAACCTTCTTTTGGACCATGAGTGTTATTGAATCCCTGAACTTGTGTCTGGTAAAGCAAGCATTCATTTGTCAGCTACGAGGAGGATGAGAGTAATACTCTATGGATGGCAGTAGGGCATCAAAATAAGAATGCAAACTGCACAACCAACAGAAACGAACAATAGTTTCTTTTGTCCTTAATAGACATGGCAACAGACCTGAACCAAAGCTCCATATAGTCTCATGTAGCAGTCCAATCGTCTCAAATACTCTGTAGTGCTTTCAATCTTCCCATTGTGTTCTTGATAACCAATGGTTTTTTGATAAGCCTCTTTTGATTCAAATGCTGACTGAAGGTTTAAAGAAAAAATAAATCATTTAAGACAGGCAAACAATAGTAGCAACAAAAAAAAAAATTGTGACGTTCGACATTGCCTTCTGAGTGTTAATTTAATAGGGATGACCAAAATATTATCACCGAATATATTTGTAAATTCTAACATAAAGATATCCATTTCCTAGCAAATGAACATATTTCATTGAACATATTACCTTGGAGTATGTTATATGCTTTGGGACCGTGTAGATGCAAGCTCTGTGGAACTCGGCCAGAAGAAAATCCATTGAGTGTGGAACCTAAATTCACAAATCATTAATGTGAGAAGTGCACCAACAGCAATGCGCATGAACAACACTATTCCCCACTCTCCCAACCACCAAGCCTAACCACAGATGAAAGCCACCAATAGATAACTTGGGTGATACCTTACTGCTCCAGAATGAATGCTAGAATGCAAAGTCAACTAAAAAAATAAAATAGTGTACCAAGGGCCAAGATTTGATCTGCCCCTTTTCCACCACAACAGGATCTCCAAAACACAATAGGCCTTGAAAGATGCATCAAACAAGCCAAAAGGTAAATCTATAGCCCCCAACACCCACTCACTTCCCCTAACACAAATAGATTCCAGGCAGACCAAAGAAAGAAAAAAAAGCAGTACCTGTGATGTAACCAAAACAATGACGTAGGCACATGCAAAGACAGCATTATCAGGAAGTTCAGAGTGAGAAGCAACCTGCGAAAATCATAATTTGGAAAATGTCAGTGACAGAGCAAAGTTATTAAACATAATGCTACGGACATAACAGCTGCAGTATGCACTGACCAATTAATGGGAAAGGGAAACTGTAGAATCCAATTGGTTCAAATTTTAAGTAACTGTAGCATTAACATATATCAGCAGCAATGACGACTTTAAGATGGATGAGTGAAAACACAAGATTAAGCCATTGGACAGAACGAAAAAATTCATAGAAAGGTGGAAATATGGCACCTAGTGAGGGGAAGTCAGAAAAGGGAAATTGAGGTCATTTCTTTATGTGCATTGTAGATTAGAGACACCCTTGTACAGAAAGTTGAGAGCGCAGAAGTTGGAGGTTAGAAGAAAGTGAGGTAGACATAAGATGACATTGAGGGAAATAGCGAGAAAGGATTAGCTATCACTTAGCAGCCACATGCTTTTCTGTGAACTAAACATGAACTGCATGAATGGAGAAAACAAATCCATACAGTTGACCCCTTATAGTTTGGGACTAGAGCTTTGTCGAATTATTAACAGAACTAAAATAATAAAGTGCACTCAGACATTCCATGCGGCTAAGTCCAAGTTCTCTCATCTCTCAATTCTCACATGAATAGAGTATAGATTAGCAATGAAATGGTTAAAATGGAGCAGTTTTCTAGAACAATACAGATTACCTTGTTTGCAAAAGTTGCAAATGCTGCAATGCTGATGGATTGAGGAAATGAAGGATTCTTGCAAAGTTTAACAAGTGCACTTGATTTTGTTCTGCAAAGATGAAATGATAAAATGAAGGGAAAAAAATGAAAATGGAATTGAATGGGTATGAGAACTCCAACCAAAGGATTATCAACCAAAACAAAAATTAAATGATCCCGTCTGAAGCCACAAGACCAAGCCGGCCTAGGCATAGGTTGACTGATATATCAATACAAGAAGACAGCCGGGTCCCTCATATTTATTCTATGAACCAAGTGGAGAACTAGCGATATGTAAGGGAAATAAAATAAAATAATGGCATTATATTTTTGTTTTCGACCAAAGACACAAGATGGACCATAATTGAATAAATGTTAGGCTAGTTGAATCTTGAGAGAGAATCTTAAGCTAGATACTTGTACGATGGAGAAAAACTTTGGATAATACAAATTCTCTGAGGATGCAATTTAGTGAAGTACTTGTACAGTTAGAAGCCCCACACTGGAAGTAGATAGATAATGTCATCTGCCTTACCTAACATTCTCTTCTGTCCCGCTTATTTGTCTTATCAATCTGGCGAAATGCCTTTCATGGCTGCTGACATCCTATTACAGCCGAAAGTCAGCATATAAAAAACCATGTACACATACATAAATAAATATACATATATGCATAAGAGAAAGTAATGCAATAACAAATACCCAACAGCAAATTCAACATGTGCAAAATACTTAATAAATGCTCTAATATGCCTAAATAGAACGTAAGTCCTAATGCACTGCTTCATTGATTGAACAACAATATCAAAAACCACTACCATAAATCTAATAATCCATGACCAGTACCAAAGAGTTGCAATGAAACAGCCATGACTATAAGTATCATTTTTCAGTAAAGAAAAAAGAACAACAGCTTTCAAAACATAACATTATAAGTGCAATCCATATACCATATTGGAACTCAATTTCAATGATTGATTTTGTTCCTCCAATGCTTTTAGCCTCTCTAGTCTTTTCTGCTCAAGAATAAGAGCACTTTCCGCAGCCCTTACTGTGCTAGCTGTCAAATAATTGTCAGTAACGAGATAAGCCACAGGCTAAACCTTTAAAAAAAGCAACCAAAAGAAAACAAATAAACTAAACTTCAGGTTAAAATATGACATGACAATTTCAAAGAAGCATAAACGGCTAGGAAGTAGGAACTATATCCAATAGACACAAAATTCTGAAAAAAATAGACTAAATAAAAGAAACATAAGCCAGCCATCTTTTTGCAACTTTTTAAAGCATGTAAGATATTTAAATGAGGGGTCCTAAATATTGAAAAGTGAGGTTGCAATTGAACTATCAAAAAGAAAATAAAATCAGGAGCTGACTTATATGATCCTTGAATATCAGAATTAACCATTCCTGAATATCAGAATCATGAGGAACCAGCAACATATATAATTCTACACACTAGGAAAACAGTTTTTTGGATGATAAGACTATGTTCCGCCTGTAAAGTAGAGCTTAAGGTCAGGAAAATAATATTGGCCATGTCCAAGAACACAATGAGAGTGCAAAAAAAAAAATAATAATAATAAAACAAAGAAACCTGGAACACGTCTTTATTTAAAAAAAAAAAAAAGAATTGAAGAAAAAATAGTCAGAGTAAAAGTTTTACAAGCACTCAGAATACCTGTTAATTGTGATTTATTGTTTCTATTAGTTACAGATCCTTGAGAACTAACATTTTGATTTCCATTAATTGGGATTGCAGCGGCTTGCTTTTTCGAGGCTTCAGCAGCTTCTTTTTCTGCAGCTTCCTTTGCTGCTCTTCTCTCTGCTTCTAGAGCAGCCATTTTTTCTTCTTCAGCTTTGCGTTTAGCCTGCATCAGAAAACTTGAACATTACACTGCTCCACTGACAAATAGCATCTGCTCCTAGATCCTGATATGTGTCAGAACTACATTACAACAAAATTAGTTGTTAAGGGTGGAAGTAAGTTTGCCTCACGAACAAATAAGACATTCCAAATAAATTACTCAAAAATGCAGGAGAATTTTTACTTTGTCAGCGGCATAGGGCATAGAACACTTCCAAACAAACAACATAAAACATGGATCCCTCAGTAGAGTCACGTTAGTAATAATTAATATGCTAAGGTTCAGAAAACTTCATATGATAAGGAAAGCACAAAGCCAAGAAAGTGCAAACATCATAAATAAAGACATTAAATAACCAAAAAAAAAAAAACACAGAATTGGTAATGCTACATTCAACCAATAAAGTATGAATTAACAATCTAATCAATCAATAAGATTTTAATCCACTCAAAATAACTAAAAACTCTGTATTGAAGTAATAATATCATTGAGTCATTAAATTTTGATGTTTATTCTTTTAGTTCCTATCCACGAAATTTTGTGAATTCATATAACTTTTTTATTTTTCCATTTCTTTCTTTGTTCCGAATTATTCTTGAATTTGAACTCTTCATTCTTGTTCTTGATTTAGTTACTTTATTCATTATTTAATTTAGAGTACAATGAAAAAGAAACTTTATTAGAATCTCTATTTAATAACTAAATGTTTGTTATAAATAGCAATAAAGTATCAAAAAACTGGAATGCTGAATAAACAAACCTCTGCTTCAGCCCTAGCTCTCTCTTGATGTAGCCTTTCTTCTTGCAAAGCCTTTTCCTTTCTTTTAGCCTCTTCATGAGCTGCATCACTTCTTATTTTTCTTTCTTCTATTTGTGATTTCAGTTCATGATCCCGTTGGATACTGGTTAAGTGATTATCTAGTGCTTCTGCACTACAGCATAAAGAAAAAAATGTCAAAATGTGTTTTAAGATTTCTTGATTAATTATATATTTTGTGTAGACCTAAGCCAAGCCAAGCCAAGCCATTAACTTGCAGTTTGCTTCATATATGCATAGTATAATGACTCTTTGGAATCACGCGTGAGCATTATTACGAACCAGCAAATAGAGCACATCTTTGACATCAATGACTTCCTTTTCACAAAGTCATTTTATAATTATTAATGTTTATTTATTTTTTTTTTTTTGGAAATTTATTAATGTTTATTTATGATTATTAGGAAAGATAAAAATAAATAAATAAGAAGATGCAATCTCACATTTTACGCTGATATTGGGTATCAAATTTTCTCTCAGATTCCCTTCTTGCCTCTTTATACTTCTCCACTCGGCTGAATGCAGAATTAGACTTTTCACTTTCTCTCATTAATTCCATCTCCAATGCTGAGATTCTGTTCCTAATCTCCTCCTGGCAATCAAGCAATTTATCACTGTTATACACCTGAACAAAAATAAATGCTTGCCAATCCTAACAAAAAAAATGGATGGATTTACAGCATAACTTTATCAGCTTGAAAACATCCATGGCCAAGCTCAAACATAAAAATCACAAAACAGACCCTATATTTTGAGGCTAAACTTAAAAAACTGATACTTAAGTAACACACCTTAACCCCAAGCTGATGCTCTTGGCTTAGTTCCAACAGAGAACTTTCCACCAACCCAACTCCATCCATTAAATAGGAGTGAGCATTAAGAACGAACTCATAATCAGAATCATCACTGTCACTGAAAAATATTTAAAATAACACAGATTACTAAAAATACCACATTATAATAAATAACAAAAGTTAAAGTTCTAATTTCACACACCAAAGATAAATATCACCACAGCCAAATCGTTTTGCCACTATTCGATCTTCCTCCTCATCACCTTCACTATCAGTATCCTCCATTTCATCATCCGAAACTCGCATTACAAATGCACTCCTTGAATTAATATTCTTATTCGAAAATCCTCTAAAAAAAATTACACAATTATTTAGGTAAAAAAATTCAAAAATTTACAAAAAGAATCAATCAGTTAATTATTAAGGAAAAAAAGAAAATTGCGTACCGTGATTTTGACTTAGTAAGGTGAACTGTAGCTTGAGAAGAGTTTCTAAGCATGTTTTCAATCGAATTAAGTTCTGATAACAGAGAATCAAAACTCCAATCAGGCTTTGGATCAACTCCGATTTCATTAACTCTCTGCGGGCAGCGAATTTCCAATTTACAAGCTCCCCTGCAACAAAAACAACAAAGATCAGAATCAAAAATTAGTCGCAGAATCAACGAATTCGATTGAAATTAAGAGAAATTAAACTGAAAAATAGTTAAATTTTAAAAATATTAGAACTCACATTGCATTAATTTTGGGAATTCTTTCTTGATTGCTGAAAATTTTACTTCATCTATAAACCCTAACTGCTTTTAACGATTAGCTAGCGTGAAATTGAAGTCCGGTTCAGTTTGAACCGAACCCAATGCTCATCCATTTAAACGAACCGAAAGCTCATCCATTTAAAAAACCGACACCTAACTGAAATGTAAAGTCAGGGTTATTCAATTTATTCGGTCAGTTTCAGTTTTAACCGAAATTTTTAAAAGTTTCAAAAATAAGAATTGAACCCGAACTAAACTTTTTAGTTTAGTTCGTTATTCGGTCCGGTTCAATTTTTGCTCACGCAGAATCATAAATTATATCCTCCATCCTTATCTATATTGCAATATGGACTATAGTTCTATTACACGTGTGAGTCTTTTTAATTAACGCTTCCCTCTTTTTTTTTTTTTAACGCATTTCTTCTTCTTTTTCTTCGCTTCCTTTCATGATCCCTCTCCTCCCTCTTCCTTTTCTACGATCACAATCCCTCCTTCTTCCTTTTTCTTTTCTCCGGTCACGATCCCTCATTTTCTACACTTTATTTTTTTTCTGCACTTTATTTTTTAGATTAGTTGTTGCTTTTTCTTCTTCTTCTTCTTCGAGATTTCTCTCAAGTGTTTCAAAATTTGAAATCATAACTTGAGTCAGAGATGGTGGATTTGTAAAAAATACATATATGTTCAACAACTGCTTCTTCTTCTTTTTGTATTTTTTAGATTGAATTTTCACTGATTTTGTTGTATTTGTTTAGTTTGTGCATATAAATTCATTAGTTGTAACGTAGAAATTCATGTCTTACTAATTGGAGGTTCATGTGTTGTTAAATAAACATAAAATTGAATGTGAATCTGCAAGTGAAGGTTAATGAATCTGCAGGTGAAGGTCAATGAACTTGCTGCAAATTCATGATCTTCACCTGCATGTTCATTGAATCTGCAGGCAAAGCTCAATGAATCTGCAGTAGATTCATTAATTTTGATCTATAAATTCATTGATTCTCAATGAATATACAAGTGAAGATTAATAAATCTCATAATTTTAATCAATTAACCTATTAATTTTTAGAAGTATAAAGAGACACAAATGCTATATTGTTTGAATCATTACTGGTGATACTCAAAGAGACACAAAATGTTGAAAAAGTTGCTGAAAGTTTACAATTTAACATGAAAAAAAACACGCACATTTTTAATCTCACACATGTGATGGCCCCTAATCTATGTTGCAATATGGATAGGGGTCCATGATCATTGGCACAAAATTAACTATCTTGAAATGGTTGTGTTGGGCTTGAGAGAAGAGGCCCAAAACTGTTAAAGCCCGTGATTTTGATTGGGCTTGACCCAACAAAAGTGCACTTTTACCCATTTAGTTTGGTGAAAGTGGGATTAAAAAAAAGAGATATTTACACAAATAGGCACTTTCTAAAAAATATTTACTAAAATATTCAAATTTTTTGTTATTTACTGATTTTACCCTTTTTATTTATATTTTTATCACTTTTATTTACAGATATGCACAATTTTTTTACCCTATTTTTCCTTTTATTTTTATTTTTCTTTCTTTTTTATATTTATTCCCTTTATTTGTTCCTTTCTTAGTCATTGTTCTCTTTTTTTAAGATTTTATTTCTTCTTTTTTCCTCTTTT
>CATIWK010181821.1:0-13247 GCA_949634005.1 Mallotus japonicus
ATCTTTTAATGGGAATCTCTTATCAATCCAAATCCCATTAACCAAAGACAAATCCATGTTAGGATTATCCAACATTTTAGCAATATCCATCAATCTTAGAGACTGGTTATTGAGATCAGCAACGCTTTTAGATTCAAGAAATCTTAACAATTGCTCCAAAGTTCGTCCCTTAGACCCAGCAGCCACCATATTCAACATGCAAATGAGGGATAGCGGAGACAGAACAAGATTCTTACTTCCACCACCATCACCAGCTAGCTTGATTTCGTCAAGAATGAGCCGTCTAGCCATTCGCATGCAAAACTCCATGTTGTAGTGTTTAGTTATTAACTTCTCTCTCATATTAGGGTTTGTCAAGTGGTTTGCTAGTTATATATATAATTGTCTGTCTTCGGTACAAACCTGTGTATTAATGCAAATGAAAATATAATCGTTAGATTAACACTTATTTAATCATAACCATTGATGTATATTATGGGTATTGATATATAAAGATAATCAATGGTTGTAATAAATAAAAATATATCTAACAGTTATAATTTCATTTGTGTAGATATAAACATTTATACTATAGTAAAAGCCTAATTTTTTAATATTATTATTACTTTTTTTACTTTAGGAATAAATATATAAATAGTGTCTAAACTTTTTCACTTTTACTATTTTAGTGTTTGAACAATTTATTTTACAATTAGGTATCTAAACCTATAAAAAATTTATAAAATAGTGTTTTTTTTTTTTTGTGGGTTTTGCAGGTTAAAGTGCTTATGTATCTTATTTTAAGCAGCAAATTGACTTAAATTCTCTTTTTATATTCTATTCATTTTTTAATTTTTTTAATTTAAAAATTTGACTTTTCACTTATTTATATTAAATTCGAAAGAAAAATATACTGAATATTATTAAAATAAAATAAAATAAAAATATTAAATTTATTTTTAAATTTATCTGAAAGAGTGAAAAGAAAAATACAATTTAACTAAAATAAAAATACAAGTAAAATAAAAAATTAAATTCAACCTATAATTAATAAAATTAAAAGGAAAAGAAAAATATATAATTTTTCCATTATTATATGATAAATAAAAAGAATAATTTTTTTATTTCTAATAATTTTTAAAAAATAATTAAAATAACAAACAAAATAAAGTTTAATATAAAAGAATGATATTTAAGTCAATTTACTATTTTAAATAACTTTAACTTTAATACTTACTAGAGACACTATTTTAAAAAAAAATTCTGCAGGTTCAAATATCTAATTGTAAAATAAACAAAAAGTTGTTCGAACACCAAAATAGCAAGTGAAAAAATTCGGACATTATTTATGCATTTATCCCTTTTACTTTATTATGTTATTAAATATTTTAATTTATTAAGAAATAATAAGAAAATTGTAAACTACCATCTATTTTTTTTTTAAAAAAAGGAATAAATATTCTAATAAAATAAAAAAAAATAAAAAATTATATTTGAAACTTGAATTCAATTAGAATGCGTTTGGGTGCACGGATTCAAATTAGTATTTCAAACATATAAAAGACAAAAAAAAAAATGTAAATAACATTTTAATCGCATGTAAAAACAACACTAATGAAAAAGCCCCTAATACTATTTCAATAAGAAATTGGATCCGATCTTTCTTTTTATTATCAAGTAGCTAAAGACTTAAGTAAATAAAGTTTCTCTGAATTTTCCTTCATGAACTTTTGAACTGCTAATACATTTTCATTCTAAGAAGTTCAAGAATCCGTGAGACTATAATATAAATTTCTTCTCCTAGATTGTAGTCTTTTAAAATATTTCTTAGTAGCCAAATATTCTTTAAAAGAATGTGATGTCTCCACTGCATTGGCTAGAGGATCTTTTCTAGCTCTTTTGTTTTTTTGTTTTTTTTTTTTTTTTTTCCTTTCAAAACTTAGAGGAATTATTTTTGAGTCACTCTTGTTCTTCTAAATTTTTATTAGGCTGAACTTCATTTCCTTTTTGATTCATTGCTTTAGGCATCTTGAAAAGTTTATGTACCATCTTTAGTGGCTTTTTCACTTCCACATAATAAGATTATGTCATCCTAATTTTCTATTAATTTGTTTTGATATCATATTCTTTTGGGAAACTTTTGAAGTGATGTTTATTTAATTGCGCAAAAACACTTTCATGAATAAAACAAAAACATAACATGAACAAAGCAGGAAAAAGAATAAAAAAAAAAAGAATTATAATGGATGTTAGTATCTCAATTGTAGCAAATTTCCTTTCCTGACAACAAATATTAATTACAGCCAATGTTAGTTTCTATATAACCTTTGGTGACAACTGGAAAGATGTACTATCTTGATTTTCATGATTCCTGTGTTCAGAAAGGCCTTCATGTTTGAGCAAGATACTTGGTTCAATCATCTATTCTACTTCATGTTTGGATGAGACACTCAATTGTTCATGTTCGGGTATGACATTTTGTTATTGTTCAAGTCCGAGTGTGACACTTAGTTGTTTGTGTCCATGTAAGATACTAAGTTCTTATTCAAGTGCATCACTAAAGACTCTGATCCAGCTTAGGTCTTGAGTGTTGTTTAAAAAAAATATTGAACTCTCTCCCCCTGAAGAGAGCACTGAGGATCAACATAAAAAGGGATATCTTCATGGAATGTCATATATCTGGTTACATGCGTCTTCTTGGTATGGGGATCATAACACCAATACCCTTTTTTCATATCTGCGTACCCAACAAATATACATTAGAATTTTTGTGGATCTAGTTTGCCCAATGATTGATGAACAAATATTGTACAACAAATACTTTTGGGTCAAGATTTGGAAGAGTTAATGTTAAGTTCCTGAAGTTTTGATACAGGATTTAGAAACCAAGTGCTCGGGATGAAGTTTTTCTAATAAGATACACAACTGGCCAAATAGCTTCTCTTAATATTCCCAATGTACATTCATGTCTAATAAGGATGCCCCAAAAACTTCCAATAGTTGTTGATTTTTTTGGCTACAAGGCCATTTTGTTGAGGTGTCCTGACATAGGAAGTCTAATAACGGATGCTATACTCCTAACAAAACACTTGGAGAATTGAGTTGATGTATTCATTTGAAGAATTGAGTTGATGTATTCTCCATCGTTATTAGATTGTAGGACTTAAATGTTACATTGATACTGAGTAGCCACCATGTTATTCAAGTCTTGAAAAACAAATAAACATGTCCCTTAGTGTGGAAAAGCGTCACCCAGGTCATGCGAGTACATTCATCAATATATGTTGCAAAGTACCGAGCACCAAACATTGTGGGGATACAAGCAGGGCCCCAAACATTAGAGTGAATAATCATAAATGGAATAGTACTTTTATTATAACTTAGTAAATAGGAAATAAGATGGCCTTTTGCTAGTTCACACATTTCGTACTTGAATTTAGAGTCTTTAACATTCAAAATGGCTTTATTTTTTAAGATAGCTAAATGATAAATGACCAAGACGATGATGCCATAATCTCACTTGTGCTCTACTAGCTTCAATTCCTACAACACTATTGACTTGCCTCTGATGTTGACTCGCTTCACCATTCATGTCAAGATAATACAACTTTCCTTAATTAACACCAGAGCCAAGAATTCATTGTAATGTCCTGAAATAAACAATAGTTAGGCCAAATTTTAAAGTATACTACATGGCATCAATAATTTTATTGAAAGATAAAAGGTTACAAAAGAGAGAGATGTATGGGCACGGTATTAAAAGTAAGAGAGTTAGGACTATATATTGATCCTTCACGAGGAACATGAGTAATTCCTCCATTAGTAGTTGGCATGTTTCATTGGGTTGATGGTCGAATGGATGTAAGATGATGAGCATAGTTTATCGTATGATCAATAGCATCTGTGTCAATAAATCCATATATTATTTCGAGTTAGATGTGTCATACCTAGTTTTTCATCAAGGTCATCATGGGATGTGACAACAGTGGTAGCAAAAACAGTATCTTTACTGATCTTTTTGGAAGGCTTTTTAGTGAAATCCCACCATTCCAAGCAACCAACAAGTTCATAGCATCGTTCTTTGGAGTGTCCATTTTCACCATAATGAATACATATATATTTGTTGGTCTTACTCGGCAGTTTCCCTTTTGATTGTTGGTGAGTTCGAGTTGCCAAGAGCACTAAGTTATTCAGTATAGCCTTCAATTTCTCCATTGTGCGTCGCTGGTTATAATCCTTGCGTACATATGCATAACATTAATCAAGGTCTAGAGACAGATCCTTTCGTAATATTTCACTCCAAGCATTATTGAATTTCAAGTCAAGACCAGCAAAAAAATGTTTGTTCGAAGCCATATATATATATATATATATATATATATATATATATATATATTGATATAACTCCATTGACATCCTCTCCTTGAGTTATATTATAAGCATCAATTTCCTAAAATATGCCAACAAGTTCATTATAGTAAGTAGGCAAGGTCTATCTTTCTGGCGAGTAGTGAATGACCAGCGATTCAATTCAAAAAGGTGTGTTTCATCCAAGCCATCATAAAAGGTATTTGAGACAGCATCCCATATATATATATATATATATATATATATATATTTTGGCTGTTTGAAGGCAAAAAAATTTTTGCATTAAGGTCAGGCTCATGGAATCAATAAGCCAACTCTCTACTATGTTGCTATCAATAAATAAAGCCTCCAAGATTTTGTCTCCTACAGGTAGTTCCGGAGTTGTTCAAGTGAGAAAACCAAATTTGATTCATGCTGCAATTTGCATCTTTATATATAAGCTATAACCATTTCAGAAAATTTGTATCATTAAAGATGATTCCGGCTAAGAAGGAAGAATTCTTTGAGACTTACCTATTTCATGGAGATTACGATGTGATACATCACCAAGCTTCAAATTCTTAATTTGATCAAAAGATTGTGTCGGCGTTAAGTGATTTGATTAAAAAGGCATTGCTTTCTAATTTAGCGATTGAGTCTTTAGTGGGTTGAGTAGTTTCAAGTAAGATTAGGAAGAAAATTTAAGCTTTTAGGCAGACAAACCTGAATTATACTTCCAATTCTTTACGTTAACATAATCGAAAAATTTAGTTCTTTCCAGTTCAATATGAAACCTTATGACTTGTATACAAAATTGAAATCCATATATTCTGAAAATTACATATTTTGGACATGCACGTCTTTTGTTCTTGAACTGAAGATGACCATTTTCCATTACAATAATAAAACTTTTAATTCATTATATTATAACAACTTAATATTCGCACGTTATAGTTCATAGTAGGTATCCGATTCGAGAATTTAACAGATTTTATATATTGTTATACCTTTTGCCACCGATGGATTTAAATTTGAGCTTACTGTTGTATTTTTATTCCTCTGTCAATGTTTTTATTATAATAAAATGGAAATTTCATTTGTTTTTTCAAGAAAAAAAAAACTTAATAAGTGCAGAGTGTCTCATCAGGACGAAATTCTTATATTAGTAGTAATTTTGTAGCCACACTTAATGCATATGAGACTTGAGACTTAGAAAAGAAACCAAAACAGAAGGAAAAGGTTGAGTGTCAAAAAGAGTTCTCTATTCTCTTATCATGGGAAGAACATAAAAAAGGATTGCGTAAATAAGAGAAAATAATGACCATAAATATAAAAAATTTTAACTTGTTCGAATTTCAATATTTTAGATAGAAACACATTATAATAATTAAAATATTTGTTGTTTTGCTGCACTTATAATGATGTCGGATTAGTCGATTTTGGATACTAATAATTTAGACAAAAACATTTTTGGTAATTATTTTATACATATGTATCAGTGGATAATGCAAAAATAATTCTATAAAAGTTACACCAAATTGAAGTTGTTATAGAAATGCTCAGACTCAGAATATTTCTTATAAAAATAAGAAAAATAAGTTTCCTTCAGAGACAAATCTAGCCAAGTTCCAGGGGAAAAAAAAACATTCTTAGTTAAAGTGATGACATAAAGAGAAAAAAATCAAACGAGAGATTAAAACAAATTTGTAATTGCTATGACACCTCATATCCTAAGATGAAAACAAACTGTTTTTTCACATATTTATTAACTTCTATTCTATTTCATATATAAAAAAATGGATTTCCTTCTAATTAAGATTTGCACCGTCAATGACAACAGTTTTTTTCTAATTAGGTCAATAATTGTTATATATTCACATAAATTTCTCTGTATATAAACTGATATATTCTTTGGTGCCTATATATCAAGCTCTATTTGGCTTCATCTTCTTGGCCTCCAATTTACATTACTCTTATTGTATTACCACAAATCCCTTCCTTTCTTTCATAGCCCTAAAATCACTAGCATAGGCTTTTATGTTTTTTGAGATTTTTAATAATGAAGTTTGGAAAAAATAACAATATGGTTCAGCTACTAGTATTATGCACTCTTCTTCTAATAGGTTTGCTTGCATTTTTTTTTTTAATTTTGTTCACTTGCATTCCTGTTCTTTTTTCTTCTTTAATTTTTTTTTTAAATATATGATACCCTTTTGTTTTTTTTTTTTTTTTTTTTTTTTTTTTCAAGGTCCACCCTAAAAACCAATTAATTTAAAATGGATTTCTTTTAGCCAAACATTCTCCTAGTTTAATGGCCAAGAGTGAGTCCTAGAACATTTGAAAGTTCCAGATTTGAATTCTGCCTTTGCCATTGGGCAGCAGCCAGGTGTTGAACCCTGTTAATACAAAAGCTTATGACCCACTTATGGGTTTTTTTTTTTTTTGGGTAGTATGAAAATAGTATGAAAATTTATAAATTTCACAGGGAAATTAAATGTTAAATGTTCTCATGACTCCCTCCCAAAATTCTATTTATTTGTTAGATTCAATACTAATTGATCAACTTATTGATTAAAGATGGACAAATGGTTTCATTTATAGCATATTCTTAATTAAAATCTGTATTAACATGAGAAAAAAATATTTAACGTAATTTATTTTACAGGAATTGATACTAATGCTTTATCCTATGATTATACGGCCTCCATTGAGGTACATTTCTTATTAATTTATTCTTGTTTATGTTGTTTTTTTTCTTTATTTCATTTATGCTCGTGTAATAATAATATAGGAGTTATTATATACAATTCTTTTGCTCCATTAATAACTTTCAATGGTCTCAATATTTTGTTATTTCAATTATCTAGTGTTCGGCACGTCCACATAAACCTCAATATCATGGAGGAATAATTAAGAATCCAGAGTTGAATGATGGGTTGAAAGGGTGGTCTACATTTGGAGAGGCAAAGTTGGAGCATAGAGATTTTGAAGGCAACAATTTCATTGTGGCTCATTCCAGAACTAACCCCTATGATAGCATCTCTCAGGATCTTTACTTATTAAAGAACAGGCTCTACACATTCTCTGGTACTTGTTGAACCATACATTGATTAATTCATATATATGTTTCAGGTTAATAATATGTATGCACTAGTGATCTGTGATTGATGTTAACTATAATTAATATGTGCAGCTTGGATACAAGTGAGTGAGGGAAGTGTTCCAGTAACAGCAATTTTCAAAACGAAAAATGGGTTCAAACATGCTGGTGCTACTGTTGCTGAGTCTAACTGTTGGTCCATGCTTAAAGGTGGCCTCACTGTAGATGCCTCAGGACCTGCTCAGCTCTATTTTGAGGTAACCATTTCAAACCTGCTCAGCTCTACTATGAATTGGATGTATCAATTGAGCTAATTGCCATTAGTAATTGACCATTGCAGAGTAAGAACACATCGGTTGAGATATGGGTGGATAGCATCTCATTGCAACCCTTTACCATAAAACAATGGAAATCTCATCAAGATCAAAGCATTGAAAAGGTACAATAGTTCAATGAAATAAGGCTAATTGGTATAAAAAATCACAACTTTTGTGATTGTTTGCAAATTTATTCCAACGTTTAAAACTTAGCAAAAATGTCATAATTTAATAAATTATTTTCAACTTTGGCATAATTTGCATTTTTGTCAAAATTAATTAAAAATTTTTATATGACTTTCTTAAAAAAATAGTTTTTTCAGATGCCATATATGCAATTTTTCTGAATTTTGATCAAATTATATATAATGCTAAAGTTACAAATATTTAACCTAATTAGAACATTTTTGTCAATTTTCAAAAATTGGAACAAATTTGCAACTAGTTTTGAACATTGTGATTTTTTATACCAATATATTTTAAACATTCACTACTTCAATCGATTATATGTGGTATTAATACTATAGAATGAATTAAAAACAAATTCTTAACAGACTCGCAAGGCAAAGGTGAAAATCCAAGCAGTTGATAAGCAAGGAATTCCTCTATCAAATGCAAAAATCATTATAGAACAAAAGAAAACAAGCTTCCCATTTGGCTGTGCAATCAACAAGAACATCCTGTCAAACCCGGCCTATCAAAACTGGTTCACCTAAAGATTTTCAGTGACAGTATTTGAGAATGAAATGAAGTGGTATAGCACTGAAAACACCCGTGGGAAAGTAGACTATTCTGTTCCTGATGCCATGATGCAATTCGCCAAGCAGCACAACATAGCAGTTCGTGGCCACAATGTGCTTTGGGATGATCCTAAATTTCAGCCAGGTTGGGTCAATTCGCTTTCACCGAGTGATCTTAATCAAGCTGCCATTAATCGGCTAAACTCTGTTATGTCAAGATACAAAGGACAAGTCATTGCTTGGGATGTTGTTAATGAAAATATGCATTATAATTTCTTTGAGAGCAAGTTGGGTCAGAATGCTTCTGCAGTATTTTATAACTTGGCCCAGAAAGCTGATGGGGGTGCTACATTGTTCTTGAATGAGTACAATACCATCGAAAATAGTGGTGAAGCTTCTTCTTCACCAGCGAAATACCTACAGAAACTGAAAGATATCCAGGGTTTTCCTGGTAATCAAGTTCTGAAGATGGGGATTGGACTTGAGTCCCATTTCAGCACTCCGAACCTTCCTTACATTAGATCTTCTATTGATACTCTTGCTGCTGCCAATTTCCCCATTTGGCTTACAGAATTAGATGTTGCAAGCAGCCCCAATCAGGTAAGGGCTATGCTTCATTTTTTTTTCCTTTAAGGAATTCTCCTTTAACTTCCATTGGTCGAAAAATGAATGAACGTTTGATCTCTTACACTGCTAGATAGACACTCAAGTAGTAGACTACTACACATGGGCTTCAAAATTTTTTTACAGCAAGGTCTATATAAATATAACTCTAAATTTTTGTGGAATTTAGAATTTCAACATCTAATTTAATCAATTTCATGGATTTGACATTTTTATGAGCAGGCACAGTACTTGGAGCAAATACTTAGAGAAGCACACGGCCATCCAAAAGTTGCAGGAATCGTACTATGGTCAGCATGGACGCCACAAGGGTGCTATAGGATTTGTCTAACAGACAACAATTTCAAGAACTTGCCTACTGGTGATGTAGTAGACAGGCTAATAGGTCAATGGTCTGGTGTTAAGTCCTTATCTGGAGTGACAGATGCCAACGGCTTCTTTGAGACTTCCTTACCGCATGGAGACTACAATGTCAGAATACATGACCAAGCTTCAAATTCTTTCTTTGATCAAAACATTGGATTGCCGGCGTTGAATGATAGAAAACCATTTATACTTCTTCAGTTTAGTGCTTGATTAAGTCATTTGCTTGAATAATTCATGCATATATAAGATGTTCATTGCTCGTTATGGTTTCTCAAAATAATAAAATGCATATATAGTATTTCATTTTTTGTTTTAAAAAAGGGCATGTATGCTTCTTAATGATTTAATTTTATATTTTTTCTTATCTTGTCCAGCTTAGAACAAATATTGGACGCTAGGAGTTCGATAAATTTTTGGGCGGCAAAAGGGTCAAATTGGACCCTAACGTTTTGCCCTAATTGCACATTGGACCTTCTTAAGTTTTTTTTTTTTTAATGTGGAACTTTAACTTTGTAAATTAAGACATGTTGGACCTTTATTGAGTACAATTAAGTCTTATAACTTTGTTTAGTACAATTAAGTCATACAGATTAATAAAAAAAATTAATTTTAAGGGTTACTAACAAACAAAATTGAAAAATATTTTTTAAAATATCTATATAACATAATTATAAAGTTTTAAAAGTCTTTAAGCCTATAAAACATATATTTTTTTAATTTTTTCTTGAATTTAAAAAACTTTATAATTAAGTGATATTTATTTCAAATAAATGACCAATTTTATTCATTAATATAAATAGCAAATTGATAATTAACCCAAAAATTTAATTTTAAAGGTTGCCCCCCAATTTTATTCATTTTAAAAATTTTTTGTGTCCAATCTGTAATTAGGGTAAAAGGTTGGGGGGCAATTTGAGCGTTTGGCCTATGGTATAAACATTATAATACAAAAGTATGCCTATAATTCTGAAGTGTGAGCAGCTATTTTTGGTAGCATATAAGTTTCACAACTACAATGATAAATGCACTCATAGTTTTATGTTCTCCCTTTCATTGTAGATAAGGAAAAAAAATCTTAATGGCAAATTCCCAGTTATTGATTGTAATTGCCACTTTCCCTCCTGCAGTCCCATCCATAGCTTTTACAATCTTTGCTGCAAAGTTACTTGGCATATTTGTGAGGTTCCTTCAGGGTGGTAAACTGCAGCATTATATATTGTTGCATTTGATGAGCAAAGACCCTTCACGCCAGACTGTAACTTGTGGTAATAAGAATTGAGTAGCAACCTATGGGCACGAGACCATCACCAAGGTTCTTCAGAGCCAAAATATACGAGCATAGCTCCACACCAATACTGAAGCCATAGTCATCTGTAGAAGAATCTAAATCAAATTTCAATAATTTCTAAGTTCAAGAGTGGTCCTAAGTTTGTATCTTCCCCAACTGCAAATAATAATAATAATAATAGGTTGGTATAAGCCATAACCTCAATCAATGAAGTTAAAATCCCAAACTCCTCCAGAAAAGAACCAGATATACTATTATTGCATATATTCAAACTCTGAAGAAGAGACAATTTACAGGAAGTTGCCCATTAAACTCATTATTGTTCACATAGAGGTACAACAATATGGAACAATTTAAGGTATATCTCCAATGAGCATATTGTAAGAAAGATCAATATATCTCAGGTTGACCAAGCCATTAATGCTGGGATTCAAGATTCCAAACAAATTCATTGAGCTCAAATTGAGTGATTGAACAACAGGCTCATAATTTGTAGTTCTTTTACACCAATCCACCTGCAGTGTCTTGTCAGAGAACTTCCAATTGCCCAGATGATTGAATTCATCATGAAACCCATTCTTTAGATCTAGGAGGTACTGCCAGTCAAGCATTCACTTTGAGTTTTAAAAGGAACATGTGTGTGTATATATATTTGGCATAAATGGCAAACGTAATGCAACATCTCAAGCAATAACTAAATGATAGCATACAAAAGCTAGACCAATTTTATTATTTCTAGCTGGTGAACCAAGCTTCAGTGACATAGCAGTAATTTTCTATCATGATTCGGAGTTCTTGAAGGCAATTCCTTCAATAAATCATCATAAGCAATATCCAATTTTTCTACAATAATAATCTATCTTCAGTTATATTTTTTTATTTAATGCTTTAATAATATTCTTTTGGTATTTACCAAAAAAACATGAACATTTCAAAAACATTCATAATAAGCAGTGCCAAAATCCCAATAAAATCATGGTAATCTACACCTTCTCCCTGCACAATGATTTGTATTAGTCCATTGCTTAAAATGGTGATTATTGCAATTAAAAATAAGATGAGCAGTGTAGTATCTATAAGAAGTGTACTTGAGAATTTTAAGTTCCTATAAAGAAGATGAAAGAACTAGATTCAGCAGAAAAGATGTGTTGCAGCTTATATTCCATATCCATACTGCAATAAGCTAAGTAGCTTATACAAAAATTATAAGAAGAAGAAGACACCATTTCTCATAAAATATCTGTGAAAGAGACAGCCTGCATGTATATGAATAGCTGAATTAATTTAACAAATTAAACAAATAATAATTGCTATTTAAAACAAAGCACTTGCATTAAGCTGGAAATGAGACGGACGTACAGAGCTTGACTTCCTCCTTACTTGGTATTCAGGCATCCACTTCAAAGGAAACTTGTCTAAAACTACCTATAGGTGGTAGGGGGCGAGTTATTGATGTGAGATGGGTCCAGAAAAAGGGGGGTTCCAGTTATAATCCGGAAACGATTTGTGTATATATTTTACAGAAACGTGAAATCAAAGTGGGTGATAAAGTAGTTGGATGACATGGAAATAAGGGCATCGTTTCAAAAATTTTTCCTAGACAAGAATGCCTTATTTGCAAGATGGGAGACCTGTTGATATGGAAACGAAGTGTCTAGCAGCTGTTTTGCTGCAATCTCTTGAACCCCGATGTTAGTAAATAACTGTGAATCTGCAAAGAATTTTCATCACTATCTGAATTCTTATATGGATAATAAAGATAGGTACAATTTTTTTTACCGAAAGAACAACTATGATGATGTTTCTATTATACAAAGAAATTATGAAAAAATGCAACTGCACCAATATTATGACTAAACTAAATATTTTGGATTTTAATCTATAATTTTCATGAACACATGATATTCCCTCCTTCAAACCCCCTTAAACACATCCAATGGAATAGATTGTTAAAAAGTATGGAGAGTTTCCAATAAGCCTGCACACATCGAATTAATGGAACTCATGTCCTATACACTCTGAACCTTCATACTGGCCTTGACCAGTTCAAAACCCACTAAACTATAACTATGTGTACCCCACCCACTATCAAACCCAGCCACCCTCTTGTAGAGATGACCTACCAGCCATTATATAAATACAAACAACTTGTGCCCTTTAACAGTTGAAACCTGTCAGGTAGCAAGAAGCTATTAGGATTCAAGGTAGTTTGAGTTAAACACGAAGGGAATCAGCATGATGCAATTGAAATGAAATGAATTTTGGAGCGGGTCAAATTATATTACCCTAGTCTCTAAGACTTAGTACAAAGCAAGTAGGGTGTCTAACAAAAGGGAATTTGGAGCAATTTGTATTAACCGGTTAGATAATTAGATGGATAGGCAATTAATAATGATAATGAAAAATAAATTATTCTAACTACTCTAAAATAATTAAACAAATGCAAACTATATTGACTACACTAATTATATTAGATACAAGATCGA
>CATIWK010181855.1:0-12271 GCA_949634005.1 Mallotus japonicus
GGCCAAGGTTGCATTAGGTCTTTCTGTGATCTTCTAACATGTCCAGACCCAGGGACTGTAAAGCTTTGCCTCGAGGGACTGGAGAACATTCTGAAGGTGGGGGAGGCTTACAAGGAAATGGGAATGACTGGTGGAGTTAATATGTATGCACAAATAATTGCTGAATATGGATTGGATAAACTTGAAAATCTGCAGACTCATGAAAGCAGTGAAATTTATGAGGCTGTGAAGGTTTTGGAGAAATACTGGGGTGAGGAAGAGGATGGAATTCAGCTGGGTTTTGCTTTTGGAATTGAGCATCGGACTGCTGCTCTTGTTGGCTTCAGTTATGGGTGAATTTGGCTATATATGTATATTTTTTTTTTTCTCCTTTTGCATCCCCTAGGTTTTTAGGTATAATGCACTCCTGGATGTTGAATTCTATATTTTCCTGGCACATAGGCCTTGTATTTGCTTATGGTCATGGACTTAGATATTGTTATGGGCTATGGATTCATGTTCAAATCCCACAACCCCGCAAATAAAACACTTGAATGGAGGCATGACTGACGGTTCGAACCAGGTGGCCAGGGGCAAGGAACGCGCGCCAACACCGTTATACTATCACAGATTTTTCTTTTTTGTGTTTCTTTCATTTATATTATAACATACTCCGTTTTCTGTTAACCGACCGAAACCGATCGGTTTCTTCGGTGTTCGGTTTTAATAATTTGAAAAAAAATAAAAACTAAACTGAACTGAACTGAGCCGGCTCACCCCTATTCATGTATATATTGATATCTTCCCTTCACAAATATTTTAGCATAAAATATTGTGATAGTGGAAAATATCCATGGTATTCAAAGAAATGCCTCTGATTAAAAAAAAATACAATAGATATATTCAATACGTCAGCAAAATATTTAAAATATTTGTGGATATATTTAATTAATATGAAGTTAAAAAAAATTGTTAAGATTACAATTTACATGAATAAAAAGTTTGCAGAGATTTAATGAGTCTCACTCTCTCATTCTACGGTACAAATAGTTGTATAGATATACAGACTTAAAAACTATTGGATTAATATTTATTTAATGATTACCATTGATATTAAAAACTTGTTGCTGGTTAAAATAGTTGATTAATTTAAATTTATTAACCCATAACTTGTTTAGCAATCCTCTGATGCTAATATTCACAGTTCCAAAATTAATTTGTTGACGCAGTTGATCGATCATAATTAAAAAAATAATGAACGTTTCATTAATCATAATTAAAAAATAATAATGAACGTTTCTTACATTATTTTTTTTCCGCATTTTTGATTGCAGATTTGATGCTAATGATGGAAAAATGAAAATAAAAGCAATATTCATCTCGCGTTTATCCACTTCTTTTGTTTGATTGCTGAACGTTTGTTAACTTCTAGTGAAGTGTTTGTCAATTCCGAGTATATTTAATTTAAGATTTAATTATTATAGTATTTCTAAAATTTACCTATTATATTACTATAACTTTTATTTTTAATAATTAATTTACACATTTTAAAATTTTTCATTGAACTATTTTATTTTTATCATTTAATTTAAGATAAATTATTAAAACTTCCTAAGGTTAATAGAAATATATTAGTTAATCAATTCTTTTTGATAAAATATATTATAACATTACTATTTTTTAAATCCTCCTATCAATTTTTGCTTGGTAATTTTTAATACAAAAATTTATTTAATGCGACATTTAGAGTAAATTTCAAAAAATATGCAGATATAAGGCAATGATATTGGTTAATACTCCATTAATTAATTAAGAAAAAGAGGGAAAGAAAAAAATAGGATGAGGGAAAAAGGAGAAAATAAAAATTTTAAAAAAGATTAAAAGGGAAAAAGGATAGGATGGAAAAAATAAAGAGAAAATAAAAATAAAAAAAAGGGAGGAAAAAATAAAAATAAAGAAAGAAAAAGAAAAAGAAAAAATTGAAGTTATACTCAAAAGAAAAAAACAAAGCAAAAGGAAGGATTGTGAATATGCAATTGGAGCCTCGGATAACATGTTTAAAATCATTTGTGCACAAATTTGCACGAGTTCACATTTTGTGTTCTAAGATGCACAAAAGTGAACGATTTGTGTGTATAATAGAGTCAACAAGATTTATGAGTTTTGAATACTAGAATGTGTGTTTAGGATTGTGAATATGCAATTGGAGTGTTGGATAACAAGTTTAAAACCATTTGTATGTAGATTAGCACGAGTTCATGTTTTACGTTCAAAGATGCACGATTTGTGCATATAATAAAATCAACAAGATTTATGAGTTTTGAATGCTAGAATGCGTGTATAGGATTGTGAATATGCAATTGGAGCCTCGTATAACGTGTTTAAAACCATTTGTGCACAAATTTACACAAGTTCACGTTTTGCGATCAATGATGTGCAAAAGAAAATTCAAACTTAAAGGGGTTTTTAATTATTTTTTTAAAAAGAATGGATTGAGTAGTGATTATGGTCAAATCTCAAGGAGGTACTAGTCATTATTCCAAAAATCAGAAAAAAAAAACCCTTTCCATTACTCCCACGCTAAAACCCTAAGCACGGATTCACAGCTCTATACTTCGGTAACCTTATATGATCTTGATTTCAATGTATATTCCTTCTTATTTACTTATAAAATCTTCACATTTACACATATTTACTTATATGATCTTGATTTCAATGTATATTCCTTCTTGTTTCCTTTTTGTTTAACAGTATATGTGTTTGTTGATCTCAATTGTGCATTGTTTGTTTGTTTCTCAGTTCGATCCTTTCTTAGGAATCTTTCAATTTAAAGACTGAAGTAACAAGGTATATGAATGTTTATTGGTTATAGCAAGGATGAGATGAACTATATCTGGGTCATGATTGCTTGAAAATTGTGCTATTAGAAAAAAGAAGCTTTTTTTTTTTTGGTTTTGGAATTGATTAGTCTTAATATTAACTAAACATAAATCTTTATTCTAGGTGCTTCCATTTCAACACATTTATTAAGATTAGGTGAAATTAAAGTTAAAGATTAAATATTTAAGAGTGTGTTTGGTTTAAATGAATTTTACAAAATTTTATAGAATTTATTTGCAAATCAAGAGGATGTGTTTGGTTTAAATGAAAACTTTCTAAAATTCATTTTCAATTCTAATTTTTTTTTTAATTTTGTGGAATTGCTTAACACTAAATCAATTCTTATTGATGAAATTTGTTTGGTTCAAATGAATTTTGAGTCTTTTTTATTCAAATGAATTCCGTAAAATTTTGTAGAATTCATTTGCAAATTCAAGGCTGTTTGGTTTAAATGAAAACTTTGTAAAATTCATTTTGAATTCTAAGTTCTAAATTTTGTGGAATTGTTTGAAACTAAATCAATTATTATTAATAAAGATTTGGTTTAAATGAATTTGGAATTCATTTGAAAATGAATTTTGTTTGAATTCCATTTGAAAATGAAATGAATTCCTTTGTGGAATTGAACCAAACAAGGACTTTATTTAAAATTCATTTAAAAATGAAATGAATTTCTTAATGGATGGGATAAATATAACTTTAATATGTACGTTTTCTTTTTCTTTTTGTCTTTTACAAATATTTCTTTGGTAGACTTGAGGTGAATGTGATAAAAGAAACAATAGATTATATGTGCAAACTTCATGTTCCGAATTCTATATATCCTTCACTAGATCATTGAAAGATCATACAGGGAAATAATTCAGCATGCAAATTATTTTATATTTGGATTATGTTGTTTGTCATGTCATTATTATCATATTATCTAACTATGATTTTACAGGAATGAGCGATAACTAATGGAACAAATCATCATGGATGTCCTAGGAAAATTGAGAAAATCAAGTTACTATATTTTTCGAGTTTGGCAAAGGTTACTTACTTGGTTACTTAACTCTTACAAAAATCTGTTAGGTTTTTTATTTCCTTCTATTGTTCTGTTAACAGCTGATTTTCTCTATTAAAAAAAAAAGCATTGTATCAACTTTTAGCCTTATTCTCAAAGCATTTGATTTCTGGCCTAAGCTCTACAAATCTATTTCTTGATTTAGAGTTGCAATTTGCTTTGCACCCACAGGTAAAAATTCACTTAAACTCGTGGGATATCACCGTTTGTAATTCTTTTAGTTTTAGGTCAAAGAATTTCTGATTAGGATTTACCCATGGGCCGAAAATGAGAAACTAACATCAGTAATTCATATAATATAGGATGAAAGTTTTTCATTTTAACATAATAAATGATACTAGAAGGAGATTCGGCCCATGGATTCGTTCAACGGGCCTATAGAAACTGAAGGCCCAAAATAAAGAATAGTGTATTTCTCCTTCACTTCATCTCTCCTAAATCGAAGGGAAGACAGGCGACAAGGTAAGGCGCAAACCAGCAAGCCAACCAAGGAAAGACACGTTAGCAAGGCACGAAAGAACCCGTGGGATGAAATCATTACTAACACGCCTGCAAAAGATTCCAGGACCATACTCGAGTAACGGCCATAGCTCTGCCAAAACCAGTACCTGGCAGTGCCTCCGAGCGACAAGGGTGATGTCTCTTAGCACGCGCGGATTATACCTAAAATCCAGCCTGTATGAGCATGCATGGCTAAAAGAGAATGCACGAACCACGTGAACAGTGCTCCCTACGACTCATCAAATGACACCTGGCATCGGTTAAGAGTATATATACCGGTATACAAAGGCAAAAGAGGTAACAACACAAAAACCTTGCAAAAACCCTAGCTCTTATATTGGATTCTCTCCATCTCCTCTCCTTCTGACTTGACCGTCAGAGAGGGTTTGTTGGGACCCCGCCTAACAAGCTCCTTCACCGGCCTCTGTTTTGTAGGTACCTCGTCACCTAGAAACGGATCGGAGCTATCATTGGTGCAATGAGCATGGAGAAATGACGACAGTAATGGAGAAAAATGGAGAGCCCTCAAGCTAAAAAACACCGACCCCAACCCTTCCTGGACCTAGATACCTCGGCGCACCACAAACTGATCTCTCAACCTTTTTGAACCCCGATCCCCCACCAGCCACAAACACCGTTGGAACATCCTCACAAAACCAGCACATTCCACCACCTATCTTAACCCAAATACCAAACCCGGAGACAGCTGCTATCATGGCTGTGCTTCAAAATCTCACAGCCGCTGTCGAGAACTTGACTGAGAATATGAAAAGGAAAATAGGGCAAAGGGAAGCAGGTAGAGAAAGAGCTGAGGCGGAGGAAGATACCGGCAATGTAACGCTCCAAGAGCAAAATGGAGCCGAAAGAGAGACGGGCAAACAAGTCGAGGGGGAGACCGAGGCACAAGCCCGAAGCTTGCGTAAGGCAAAGGGCAAGGACAAGGTAGTCATGGATGAGGGAGATCCCCCAGGGTTCATGGGGAGCATTGGAGCCTGTATGGATCAAGAGCAGCTCCTTCAAGCAATCCAAAAGGTGGTGAAGAGCATGAAGCCAGATGGGGAAGGTAAAGGGTTCAACCTCAGGGACACTTCTCCACTTTCCAATATAATCATCAATGATCCGTTCCCAAACAAGTTCAAAATGCCACCATTGAGTTCTTACGACGGATCAACGAACCCAGTCAGCCATGTCAACACTTATAGAACCACCATCCATTTACAGTCTACTAAAGACTCGGTTCTCTATAAGGTTTTTCCCACTACTTTGAAGGGGGTGGCTCAGGAATGGTACCAAGGGTTGGACAGCGGATCCATTTCCATCTTTGCTCAACTGTCTCAGGCTTTTATAGCCTGGTTTTTCACATGCATTCCCCTCAGATGTGTCTCAGTGGATCTCCAGAAGCTGTCACAGAAGGAAACGGAGTCGCTGAGAGACTTTTTCAAAAGGTTTAACAAAGAAGTTGTTCAAGTTTATGACCTGGATGTTATTATCGCCATTAAGGCTTTAGCGGTGGGGACGACTTGCAAACCTTTTTATGACTCTTTGACCTTACTCCCCCCATTAATATTTCCTGAGTTGATGGCGAGAGCCTCACAGCACATACGGCTCAAAGAGTCCACAATTGGAGACGAAAAAAAACCAAACAGACGCAAGCCCATTACTCCTCTCCCAGAGGGGTAGGAGAAGGAAGAGGGTCCATACGGCCACAGGGCAATGGGGGAATTTGAGTTTGGGCCCTGGAGGAGAGATGGGAATGAAAGGAGGATTCATAGAAGTCCCAGGCGTAATATGTTTCGGACGAACCCCTACCCGTAGTGTCAGTATGCCCACTCAACACTTTAAGAAGGGGAATACTGATGTGGATTAAGTAGTCGGGCGAAAGAGTCAATTGGCTAAGGAAGATCGATTCAAAATCTCCCAGAAATAAGGATAGATACTGCAAATTCCATAAGGACACAGGTCATGATATAGAGGAATGTGTGCAACTCAAGGATGAGATACAGAGGTTGATTCGTATTGGCCATTTATAGAGGTTCGTCAATGGGTCAGCTGGTGACGGTTGGTTCTAGTCCAGAAGGGAGGACGGAGACAAAGGGAAAGATGGAGAGCAAAAGAGGCAGAGGGATGAACCTGCAACCATAATTAATGTAATTCTTGGGGGTTCGTCAGGAGAGATGGAATCTAGTAAGAAGAGGCGGAGGGGAGTGTATTCGGTGTCCGAAGTCCTCAGGATTGACCAACACGTCACCTTCTCACCTCGAGATGGGACTGGTTAGATGGTCCATATGAAGACGCATTAGTAGTGGATGGCAAGATTGGAAACACCCTCGTGAGGCGTATGCTGGTGGATAATGGAAGTGCAGTGAACTTGATGACCCTAAGTGTGTTTAAGGAACTAAACATATCACCTATTAACCTCAGGAGAGTTGCAACCTCGTTGGTGGGCTTAGGAGGGAAGTCAGTGCCAGTACAGGGTTCTGCCAAAGTAACGGTGCAGTTAGGAGACGAGGTGCATTATGAGGAATTCCCAATGACGTTTATGGTTGTGGATATCCCTTTTGCTTACAATTCAATATTGGGTAGGCCTTTTCTTTATGATACAGGGGCCAATACGTGCATAAGATACCTTACTATGAAAATCCCCACCATCCGGGGAGAATTGTGTATAAGGGGAAATCAGAAGGCCTCTTGAGAGGCGTGCATGGTGGCTTTGAGAGGAGCAGTGGAAGTGCTCCCCATGGAAACCCTTGAGTAGGAGAAAGGGGAAGATAGGCCAGAACCAGCAGGGGAGGTGCACGAATGGGAATTATCTGGAGATAGGAAAGTAAAGTTGGGAGCAGACTTGGAAGAGTTAGTGTGTCAGGATGTACTATTGGTTCTTAAAGGAAAGGAGGCTTCTTTCGCTTGGTCCCTAGGGGACATTCAGGGGATTAATCCTGAAGTCATGACACATAAATTGAATGTGGATCCATCTGTAAAACCAATAAAGCAGAAGAAGAGAAGGCACGCATCGGAGAGACAGATCACTATTGATAAACTTCTTAAAGCAGGGTTTATCAGGGAAGTTTACTATCCTAATTGGCTTTCTAATGTTGTGCTGGTAAAAAAGTTGAGTGGAAAATGGAGAATGTATGTTGATTTTACTAATCTCAATAGGGTTTGTCCAAAAGACAATTATCTGTTACCAAGCATTTATCAATTAGTGGATTCCACGGCAGGGAATGAGATATATAGTTTCATGGATGCGTATGCTGGATACCACCAGATCAGAATGGACAGGTGGGACGAAGACAAAACCTCCTTCATCACAGACAGGGGGACATTTTGCTATAGAGCCATGCTGTTTGGTTTGAAAAATACAGGGGCCACTTATCAAAGGTTGGTGAACTGAATGTTCAAGGAACAAATTGGGAAAACAGTGGAGGTATACGTCAATGATATGATTATAAAAAGTGAAAAAAGAAGCGATCATGCCAAAGATTTGGAGGAATCATTGGGGGTGCTAGATAAATTTGGCATGAAACTTAATCTTGAAAAGTGTGTTTTTAGGGTAAAAGCAGGGAAATTCCTTGGATTCATGATCTCGCAAAGGAGAATTGAGGAGAATCCAGAGAAAATACAAGCGGTGATGGAAATGAAACCCCCACAGTCGATTAAGGAAGTGTAGAGGTTGAACAGACATATTAAAGCCCTGAGACGCTTCATTTCTTGTTCTGCCAAGAGATGTCTCCCATTCTTCCAAGCGCTCAAATGCTTGAAGAATTTCAGATGGATAGATCAGTACCAGAAGGCCTTTGAAGAGTTAAACTCTTTTCTTAGCTCCCCTCCCCTGCTCAGTAGGCTAAAGCAGGGCGAACCCTTGTACCTATACTTGGCGGTGTTAGATGAAACAGTAGCTTCAGTACTTGTAAGAGAAGAAGATGGAAAGCAATTCCCTGTGTACTACATCAGCAAAACGCTGAAGGGTGCCGAAATCAGATATCCCAAGATTTAAAAAAAGGCATTTGCTATGGTAATATCAGCAAAATGACTAAGGCAGTACTTTGAAGCGCATTAAATAATGGTGAGGATGGACCAGCCGTTATGGAAGATATTACAAAAAGCTGAGACATCAAGGAGAATCGTGGAGTGGGCAGCGAATATTGGGGGATACAGAATCAAGTACAAACTAAGGAGAACCTTGAAAGCTCAGGTGTTAGCTGATTTTGTAGATGAATGTGGGAACGAACAAGAGAAATTTCCCGTAACAAAACCCTCCCCATGGCTATTGTATGTAGATGGAACTGCTGGTCTGATGGGCGCTGGCGCAGGGATAGTGCTGAAAGGACCAAAGGGCATCAAACTGGAGTACGCCCTAAAAATACACTTTAAAGCCTCCAATAATACATCAGAGTACGAGGTCATGATAGCTGGTCTGAACCTGGCTAAAGAAATCAAACCTGAAGCTTTGATTGTTCATAGTGATTCCCAGCTCGTAATTAATCAGATGGAGGGTCAATTCACAGCAAAAGATAAGGATATGCTTAGATATTTAACAGTGGCAATGAATGTGGTAGAGCAACTAAAGGAGGCAGGGATAGATCTTATGCTCGAACAAATCCCTAGAGAATCCAACCAGGAGGTAGATGCGCTTTCCAAAATGGCATACGAAGGATGCGGTTTACCAAGGAGGGTACTGCTGGAAGAAGTGACAGAACCAACCTTAGAAGCTAGCCCGAATATATTAACCATTGAAGCGACATATTGGATGAAGCTCATTGTCGAGTGGTTAGACTCAGGCGTACTCCCAGAAGATGAAGCATAAGCCAAAAAAATAGAGGATTGCATCAGCGTATGCCATTGATAGGGATGTCCTGTATAAGAGATCAGCAACACATCCATGGTTGAGGTGCGTGACCAAAGAGGAAGGAGAGTACGTGCTTAGGGAAATCCATGAGGGAATCAGAGGAGCCCACGAAGCAGTAGGAACAATGGTCCAGAAAGCATTGCTACAAGGCTACTATTGGCCAACCATGCAGGCAAACGCCAAATAATTAGTAGGTAAATGTGATAAATGCCAGTTTCATGGAAAGTATAATCACCTGCCACCAGCACAATAGCAGCCTTTGGGTGTGGCTTGGCCATTCGCACAGTGGGGAATGGATATCCTTAGTCTGTTCCCTCTAGCAAAAGGGCAGAAGAAGTTTCTAATTGTTGTCATAGATCAATTTACTAAATGGGTAGAAGCAGAACCCGTCACCTCAATCACTCAAGCAAAGGTAACCAGCTTTTTCTGGAAAAATGTGGTGTGCATATTTGGGATACCCAGGAGATTGGTGACAATCAATGGAAAACAGTTCGATTGTAAAAAATTCAAAGAATTTTGCCAAGGCCTTTACATCAATTTACACTTCACCTCTATAGCGCACCCTCAAACTAATGGGATGACGGAGGTGACGAATCAGACATTATTACAGGGCATTAAGAAAAGACTAGATCAAACCAAGGGAAAATGGGTGAAAGAGTTATATAGTGTCTTGTGGTCCTATCACACAACGCCTAAGGAAAGCACGGGAGAAACTCCTTTTAAATTGGAGTACAGAACAGAAGCAGTAGTCCCAATGGAAATAGGGATTCCCAGCTATCGTATCATGCTGCATAATGAAGAAAGCAATCATGAAGCCCTTCGAATGAATTTTGATCTGCTGGAGGAGGCAAGAGAAGCAGCAAAGGTCAAAATGGCAGCTTGTAAGTAGAAGATGGGTTATTTCCATAATAGAAGAGTCAAAGAAAGACGTTTCTTTCTTGGAGATCTGGTGTTGATCCGTGCAGATATCACGAAGGGGAATGCAGGAGTTGGGAAATTAGAGCCTAATTGGTAGGGACCATACAAAATAGTTGAGGCCTTGGGACCAGCCACCTACAAGCTATACGAAACTAATGGAAAACGCATGCCCATAACTTAGAATACCCTGAATTTGAAGAAGTATCATCAGTAAGGTAGCAATGCTACATCTATCTTGTTTTACCTTTATGGTTTTCTTATCTTTTATATTTGTAAGGAACTATCCCTATGAAGTGCAATGAAATAAAGGCATAACGCCATTTACTACATTTATGAAATCTTCAAATCACATGGACCCCTCAGATTGACGTACCGAGAGGAGTTCTCCTAAAAAATGAACCCCTCAGGCCTACGCATCATCTGAGAGGAGTTCTCTCCAAATCATGCGAACCCCTCAGACTAGCGCATTATCTGAGAGGAGTCCCTTCTAAATCATGCAAACCCCTCGGACTAGCGTAATATCTGAGAGGAGTTCCCTAAAAGAAAAAAATGAAAATGAATCCTTCAGACACATCATTCGAAGAGGATCCTATATGTTGTCAAAGCGATGCATCGATTCCAAAATAAACTCCAACTAAGCAAACCCCTCGGGAAAATGTCGTACCCGAGAGGAGTTTCCTTTATAATAATGGTTCATCCAAAAATCCTCATACATGAGATGCTTGGGAAAAGCGAACCGCCTGAGAGAAACCTGCTAGTAGGACCTCGGAATGTAATTTCGTAAAAGGTAGCACCTTATTCAGCCCTTTGGTGTGTTAATCCCAAGAGCAGCTCCCCACTATAACCACGGAAATATACATGACTAGTCATGCAAAAAAAAAAACTCTCTCGCAATAATGAATCCTTCACGAGAAGTTCAAATTATGCGAGTCGCTCATGAAATTGAAAGCGACGCACCCAATCAACGAAACGCCTACACACAAACATAAAATGACGCACCATCTGCAAAGTCATCAGATAAAACGCTAATGACAAGTAACTATTACATCAAGAAGGAAAGCTTAAAATTTTCATTCATGCAGAACAAGCTAAAAAAAAACATCCATAAGTTCTTACATCTCCACCCTTGTGGAGTTTAGTAAAAATACTAAATTGTTCAGATTCGTCACACCGGACGAGGAAACAAACTAGAGTCTTTTACAAAGTAAAAAAGAAGTCATGGTTGCAGACCCGCAACCCAGGAACGGTCCACATCAGGAAAGCATTTCTCTAGCTCCTCAGCAAATTATTTTTTGGCATCTTCATAAAGAGCGAAGGACTCCCTTACGATCCGTTGAATCTAAGCAGCCACATTCGATTCTACTTTCTTGGACTCTCGAAGGGAACGCTAAAGCGATTCCCGCTCCAGCACCAAAGCCTTCTTTTGTTTACTCAAGGACTCAACCTACACCTCTAAAACACTAATGCGATTCTGGCTTTCAGATATAGCATTTTCCATCTCTTTAGAGTGCCTCTCACGAAGGTTAACAAGCTCCAGAATTGACTTAGTCAAACGTTCATGCCATGAACATACCTCTTTGTGCAACGCAATCAGGCGTTCATCAACCATCAAAGAAAGTTCCAGTTGCTACAGAAATAAAATAAAAAGAGCAAAGCAGGATCAACCCTCTAATAAGGCGCATATCAGCACATGACAAAAGAAGCATATATAAAAAAAAAGAACAAAAGAGAGAGAAAAGAAATAACCAACGAACTTGGAAAGCCGCAAAGCGTTGGTAACGTCTATAATCAATGTCCGCCTTCACGGAATTTTGTAAGTCATCATCATTCGGTAGAATGCATGCCTTAGCTAGCTCAGCGCTCACACCTGGAGAACGCACCAAAAAAGCACCAAACTTCTTGTGCCTCTTGGCAAGTAGAATATGAAATTTTTTAATAGCACAAGCAAGGTTTTCCCTCGAGGGTGGCTCGGACAAACCTTTAACCTAAACCTCAGATGGCACTAAGTTTAGTCAAGAACGTTTCATAGCAGGAACATCTTAGGGAGGAGAGTCAATAGTCATCACATCGGTGGGGTCATT
>CATIWK010181911.1:0-19458 GCA_949634005.1 Mallotus japonicus
CAACAACATACAGAACATGAACATGCAGCAAATCAGAGGCAATGCACTGAACCGGATGAACAAGATAATGATCATATAGACCATGTAGCTGCAAATCAGAGTGAAGGCAATGCAGATGATGAAGAACATTATTTAGATGGAGCTGATGACAGTGGTTCTGATGCATTTGATGAAGAACTAGCTGAAGCGAGGATAAATATTATCAATGAAGCTAAAAAATCAAAGCAATTGGAAGATGAAGTCAAATCAGGTGACTGTAGCCAACTGGTTGATTGCAATGAAGAAGAAGTTAGGCTTGATGAACATGTTGGAGGTGATGAAAATGCACCTGAAGAGGTTGAAACTGATTTGGAGTATGTAAACAGTGATGCTAAGCTCAGTTTTGATGAGGATTCTGGTGAGGAAGGGCATGGTAACATCAGAATGAAGAAATCTAAAAGGGTATTTTACAATCATGAATCTAATGTGCTTGCATTTCTTGTTAGAATGGTGTTAAAAAATGTGACTGAGTTTAGGATGGCAGTTACAAAATATGCAATTGCAAGGGGGGTTGAAATTAAATTTGAAAAAAATGAAAATACAGGGGTTAGGTGCAGGTGTAAACAAGCATGTCCATGGCTTTTATATGCAAGTTCAGAAAAAAAAAAGTGGTGATTTTGTTATGAAAACATATAATCCAAACCATAGATGTACTAGGATATGGAAGAACAAACGTGCATCACGTGATTATCTTGTGTCTTATTTTAGAGATATAATTGAAGAACATCCTGAAATAACTTGTTCAAAGATGTGTGAACATGCTAAGAAGAAGTTAAAGCTTGAGATCAATGAAACTATGGCTAAGAGAGTTAAGAGGATAATAATGACTGAACTTGAAGGGGATCACAAGGATGATTATAAGAGATTATGGGATTATACAGAAGAGTTGAGACAGACAAATCCAGGTAGCACTGTGGAAATAATTTACGAAGAAGGCACAAGCAGGTTTTCCAAAATATACATTTGCTTTCATGCATTAAATCAAGGATGGATATTATGATGCAGACCAATATTGGGGACTTGATGGCTGCTTCATCAAAAATTTGTGTAAAGGGGAGTTGCTTACAACAATTGGTAGGGATGTAAATGATCAACTATTTCCAGTTGCCTGGGCTGTTGTGAGGTCTGAAACCAAAGACAATTGGATCTGGTTTTTGAAACATATCAAAGCTGATCTTGGTTTAACTAATAACAACCACTTAACTTTAATAAGTGATATACAAAAGGTGAGTATGGTCAATTATATTTAAGCTTCTTATGAAATGTTTTTTTTAATATAATAATGATAAGTTCATATTCTCTAGGTTTAATTGAAGCAGTTAAGCAAGAATTTCCTTTGGCGGAACATCGCTGGTGTACTATGCATAGATTTATGGCCTGGCAGAAAAGATGGAGAGGATCAGACTTCAGACAACAATTTTGGAGATGTGCAAAGAGTTCATTTGAACAAATACTTGAAGATCAGCTTAAAAAACTTGATGGATTAGGCACTGGTTCTGTCGAATACCTGCTCATATATCCTCCACACACTTAGTGCAGGTCTTACTTCTCTTTTAATTCTAAATATGACACCGTATGCAATAACATGTTTGAATCTTTTAATGGCCATTTAGTTAAAGCTAGAAAAAAACATATCAAAGCAATGTTAGATTTTGTGAGAATTGATGCAATAAAGAGAATTCATGGAAAAAGAGAAGCAACTAGAAATTGGTTCTTCAATGTTAGTCCTAGTGCTATAGCAAAGTTGAACAAAAATATTAAGAGAACAGCCATGTGTACTATCGAGTGAAATGGGGACAAAGGATATGAAATTAGTGAAGGGAAAGATAGGCACACAGTTAACTTAGATTCACGGAGCTGCACTTGTAGATCTTGGGATCTCACTGGGATTCCATGCCCTCATGGAATATATGCATTAAATCATAGTCAGAAAGTTCTTGAGGATTATGTTGACACAAGTGGTATAGCAAAGAGAAGTACTTGGCAGCATATCGAATATGTTTGTAACAGTTAAGGGCAGAAACATGTGGCCAAAGACAAACATGCCACCTATAATACCCCCTGAAGTCAATAGGAGTGCTGGCAGACCCAAAATTTATAGAAGAAACGATCCTAAGGAATCAAAAAGGAGTGGAAAACTGTCTAGAAGAGGGGCAATTATGACATGTAGCCTATGTCAATCAACAGGGCATAACAGAAAAGGTTGCCCTAAATTACATAGTGTAAGTGCATATTAATAATTTGCATTTATTTCATAAAATTACTGACATAAATGTAAGATGAGATTCATGTGTGTGCTATTTTACATGTATAGATGAGTAGTGGAGGATAAGGTTCAGCTGAGGATGCAGGGTGTAATGTGAATTCAACAAGTTCAGGTGGAACAGCAGGAACAAGTCTAGCTACTACATCAGGAGCAGCAACAGCAGGCACAACTGCTTTATGTGCTGAAAAAGCAGGCATACAGTCATCTCAAAGAGCTCCTCCATCGTCAGCTCCTAAACAATTTCCAAAGGAAAAGGGAATTAATATCAATGAACCCTCTCAGAATGTAAAAAAGGAACAGACAACACCTGATTATGTTGGAAAAGGGAAGTCACCAATGGTTGGTAATAGGTATAAGAAAAAGGAGCAAGGAATGGGGATATTTCATGATAAAGTCACAAGACAAGTGACATGGAATGTAAGGAAAATATTATATTTCATTCTAATATTCAATAAGAGACTATGGTTTAATATGCTATTTACATTTCAATGCAACCTAACAGGTTAGGAGAAAAGATCATTCATGGTGTTAAACCTATACCAACTGAGAATCAAAGAGTTGTGAGCACATACGATCATGAGAAGATTAAATTTTAAGAAAATCCATCATATGGGAGGTTTCGAGCAACAGGTTTGAAGTGGGCAGGGAAACCAGCTATTAGTGGAGTAAAAATTTCCATGGGAAGGGATCAACTCATTGCAAATTCTAAGAAAAGAACCCGAAAAGCAACAAATCCTCCACCAAGTGCACCATTAGCTAAGGCTGTTAAGTCAACAACCAGGACCCCCAAATTACAGATAAAGAAAAAAGTGTTGCCTCCAAAGGCTAAGCCTGTTTGGAAATAACTAAACATGTGGAACATGTTTTTTTGGTTTTTTTTGTTTTTTTGTTTTTGTTTTTGGTTTGATGCTTAGCAGCATCCATAGCAGCATATATAGATATCAAAACAATCTCATATTTATATAATCTGGTTAGTAGAGTGAACTATCACAGATTACCAAAATCTGAGAATTTTGGTCACTTTTTGTCAAGACCTTTTATATATGTACACTGTAGATTCAAGCAGTTATGGATGAATCCTGCAAATGAAACTCTTAACTTAAATGTACACAGTTTATAAGATGCAATATAATTATGTTTAATATTCATTCTCATTTAGCATAATGCATCCATTTCTTACAATATTTAAGTCAACATCCTGTGAATTTTCGGCTACAAAACAACAAGTGCAGACGAGAATGAACAAGAAAAAGCTTTTCATTTCTATATATACATTAGTACAAGTGTAAAGATTATAAAAGGCTAGTGCTTACAAAATTACACCTCCACATCTTGAACAGCTACAACAATAACTGCTCGTACACTAAAAAAGCAATTAATCCTACATAATTCACCCTAAAACACCAAATCAATACCTACTTACTAAAAAAAACAACCATAATAACAACCAAAACACACCAGTTAATAATCACACCATATAAACACATCTTCCACTTGTAATTTTGACCAACTTCTCTAGCATTTTTTATTTCCCTTTTAAGCTGAGTAAATTCAAGCTCCAAATCACCTAATTCTTCATGCTTATTTCTGTCACCACCATAAGACTTCAATGCTGCATTCTCAATCTTCAATTTACCATTCTCTTCAAGTAATTCCCTAATCATCTTCGTTGCTTGATCATCAAATGCTTCATCATGCCATTCAAAATACTCGCATCCTCTTCTATCTCTATATCTTCTATTCCTTCCACTTTTCCTTTTCTGCACACATAGTTAGCCATTACAAATACACAGCAATAACTTCACTAATACACAAACCTCATTACATAATCTTTTACCTCCAAGCTGACAATGCATGAATAGAACCTTCTTCCAGGATTTTGCTTAGTCCAAGAAACCCACCTTAGTGCCTTCAAATCACAATAATAGAACCGTGGTCGACCTTCGTATTCAAAATACGGACCACCACATGCTGGATATCGCATTCTTGATGACGCTTCATAAGATGAAGAAATTGATCTTCGAGAGGCTGTTGACATGTTTGCTTTAATTTTGTAGCTGATTTGTTTTGCTTTTGCAGATGATTTAGGTTCCACCAATTGGGGTAAAATTTTAAGGTTTCTATTTCAATTTGGTAAATTTGGGAAATTCTAGGGTTTCTATTTCAATTTCCGGAATTTAGGATTTGAGAATGTCAAACTAATTTAATATATTAATTTACAAATAATTTATTATTTCTGTAGGTCATCATTTGCACGTGCTTGGGGCAGACCTAATTTGGGTTCAAATGGCCAAGTTATTGAAGATGTGGGCTTCATTGACTGCAAAAAGCGAAATTGGGCTTATTTGGCCCCGTGACCCAAGTACAGGGGGCCCTTTGTCTATTAATCCAAAAAAAAATCATATTACTTACTTAAATTTTTTTTACTTATTCGGATGCATTAGATTTAAAGATTTTTTGTAAAACTTTTTTACTTATTCGGATGCATTATATCACATATAATTTTTGAAAATAATGACTTTTATTGTATATTGTTTTTAATCTTATTATTAATATTGTTTAACATATTAAGTTTAATTATTTCAAAAAAAAACATATTTAGTTTAATATTATTTTATTTAAGATACATTTGAATAATAATAGGGTAAATTATTATTTGCCTCTTGTATTTTGGTCTATTACACTACTTCGTCCCTAACTTTTTAAAAATAAATTTATCCATCCTTGTAATTTGTTGAAATAAATTAAAAAGTCCTTTATCTACTATTCCAGTTAAGCAGACGTTAAATGACTATTAAAAGACAAAAATATTCCAGTTTGGCCTTTATCTACTATATATATATATTTTTAATTTCTTTCATTTTTCGCTTCTTCTTGTTCCATCTCCGTCTTTTCTCTTCCTCTTCCTCTTTTCTGCATTTCTCGCTAACACCTCAAACACAAAGGAGAGCATTTCAGCTCCACTATTGAACCCAAATCAGAATCCAACCCAGAAGATAAAAAAATTCTTATTACCATTACCAAATAACTCTAAAACAATCTGGAAACTCAGGAACCAAACATTTGACATAATCTTGAGGTAAACCCAAATCCCATTTTATATCATCAAGAATCTTTAATGGAATTTTATTAATTCTTCAAATCATCAACAACTTTAAAACTCTATCAGCAACATTTTGCTTATAACTCTCACTCTCATAAACTAACTGCTCTTTAGCATCAAGATCAAGTACCTATTGAGTGAGCTTAATATGGGGATGAATACTTATACCACCAGGGAGAAATTCTTGAAAGATTGAAGGGTACTTTCGGATAAATTCAATTGGGCGAATTGGGATTCTGAGTGACTCTTTGTGCTGAGTGATCACAGATCAAGGAAGTGACTTTGATGGCTCTGACTTTATGAGATTCTTGATATTCATCATTGGTTTTAAGTGCTTTAATCTCTGTACTACATGGTTTTGCCCACGGTCCCGCAGGTGCTTGATGGAAGCGACATCAACGAAGCTTCGGTGTTGGTGGTCACGGCAGCAGTGATGCTTAGGGAGATGCCGGTAAAGGAATTACACTCTTGCTTGCTGCTGCTACATTAACCCTTTTTTTTTTATGAAAGGGTTAAATGAGGGTTTTCTTCTCCAAAAACAATGCTTTTCTTGGTTTTATATATTTTTTTTATTTTATTGGTGGTGTTGATTTTAATTTTACTGATGTTAATGGTGGTGATGTTGGATGGTGAGTTGGTGGTGGTGATTAAGTGCAGGTGGTGGTCGATAATTCCTTTGCTAATGCTATAAGTTTTTTTTTTATCTTCAATGGTGAGGTATGTATTTGAATGTTGCCACCGGTGAAGAAGAAGCAGGAGGAGGAGATGTTAGTTAGAGCATTTGAAAATGTTAGTTAGCTTTGGTTTGGTGATGGTGCAGGCGTTGGATGGAATGTTGCAAAGTGCAGGTGATGGTGGCGATGTTGGTGATGGTGTTTATTGGTGTTGTATGGTGGAGGTAGGGTGGTGTTAGGTGCTGAGGTGTTGGATGGTGGAGGTAGGGTGGCCTTAGGTGCTGAGGTGTTGGTGGTTTTTTGTTAAATTGAAATGAAATTTAATTTTAGGAAGAAAGAAAAAATTGAAATGAATTATATCAAGGGCAATCATGACTTTTCCTTTTAATTTTTCCAATTTGACCCATATTTTTTATGTTGACTGTTAAAAAACCCTCACAGAAGTACTAACGAGTTTAACAGAGCAAAATACAAGGACGGATAAATCTATTTTTAGAAAGTCAGTGATGAAGTAGTGTAATAGGCCAAAATACGAAGGGCAAATAGTAATTTACCCATAATAATATTATTATTGTTTTTGTTAAAAGAGAAAAAATTACTAATCCTTTTTTAGTTTACTATACTATTGTTGAATAATAATAATAATAATAATAATAATAATAATAATATTTTATTATTATTATTATTATTATTATTATTATTATTATTTGTAGTAGTAAAATTTGATATTATCTTTTTCTATTTGTTTGTATTAAATAAATAAATTATGTCCAAAATAGTCATTTTATATACTAACTAAAACAGCTCAACAACATTTTACCAAACACTACTACAAATATGCTATTAGCTAACAGCTAAACCAAATAGGCCTTAAAATAAGTTATGCATATATTATTAAGGCTATTTATATCAATTATTTAAAATTGTGTATCCTTTATTGTCCAAAAAATATGTTTTGTCAAAAAATATTGTTTTCCTAGCCATTTTTTTTATATTGTATAGATTTATTGCACATCGTATGACATAATTATATTTGTTTTTGTTATTTTTTTAAATAAATAGTGCTTCTTATTTTGGCCTAACCTTTTGGAGCTTAAACCTTATAGAGTAAATCCAGTTCATTGAAGGATGAAAGGTGTGTTTTAAATGTTAACAAATGTGTTAGGCCGATAATGGAGTTTTGTTATATAAAAAGAATATTTAGCAATAATATTGAAGCGAACAAATTTATTTTCTCCTAAAATTTAATTTAATTCATACTTTTTTTTCTCTTATTTGGAAATTAAATTTTTCAGCTATCATTCTGTTAATACTTTTAATTTTTCGATAGGGTTTCGATAAATGTCTTACATTTAAAAACATTTAGATCTCTCTATTTTATAAAGACATATAGTTTAGTCTCTCTATTTTACAAAAATGTGCAGTTTAATTCCTTTATTTTAATAAAATTAAACAATTTAATTTTAATTTTTTAAATTAAATTTTTAAGAGTAACTATTTTTCCAACACTTGCATATATTTCTCTCAACACTTTATAGTTAAAAATTAGGTCGTAATTTTAATGAATTCATTAATTTACCTTATTTCACTTTAAAAATCTAATTATTCAATTTTTAATTTTTGATTTCGACAATTATAATTTTTAAAATTATTAAAAATAAAATTAATAAAACTAATTAGTGAAAAAAAGTTAATATAAAATAAAATTAATGAAAATTTATTGTTTAATTTTTATTTAATATATTGATAAATATATGTATAAGCGTTAAAAATTTAATTAATATTGAAATTTTACATTTAAAATAGTAAAAAATTTGAGGGATTAAATTATTTTAGGCCAAAGGTACAAATTGGACCCTCAATAATGGACATTGGACTGGATTGGACCCTCATATTTTTTTTGTTCCCATTTGGAAATTTTTTTTATTCAATATTGTCTCAAGTTGGACCTCACACAGACGGAGGTCCAAACTGACGTTATAAACATGCACAGCTGGACTCGTGGGACCCACCAACCTTTCTCACTCAGATGCCACGTCACAGAATACCACTCAACCACCCATCCCGCTCGCCCTCTTTACTCTTTTGTATGTTGAATCCCTAAAATAAAAAATTGCCTCTGTAATTTGTTCCCTCCCAACCAAAAATTATTTTTTCAATTGAAATCAAGGATCATAAGTTCTTTATGCTTTCAATTCATCAACATACAACAAATGCATGAGTGAGGGAGAGTGCAGTTAATAGAAGATGGAAACCTCATCATTGTCAGTTGCATCATCTTTATCTACTGAAATACATCAGTCAAGAATGATGCAAAGAGGTGAAAGACATTGCCGATGTAGTGCTCAAGAGGTATTATGGACATCCTAGACAGATAGCAACCCTGGCCAGAGATTCTATAGATGTCCAAATTATAGTGTAAGCTATGGTTGCTGGTTTAGTCTTAATTAAATGGAAGATGGGTTTTTTATTTTTTATTTTGCAAATGGAGGAAGATGATTTTAAGGTTGGTTATTTTATCTGATCAAATGTATTTTGTGATTGATTTGAATCTACAGCCACCTAGAGAAAGAGTACCCTAATAAGGATGTGCTCATTTTGTTTGGTATGATAGAGAGATGGACTCTAGAGCAAAGGAGGTTATCAATGGACTTAAACTTGAGAACAAGAGATTAAAATATGAAAACAAAGAGCTGAGGAAAGTTGCATATCGATTTGCAAACGTTTTAAGCCCCCCATGCATCAATTAAAGAAATAAGAGAAGATGTTAGACTCTTAAACCAATATAATGTGGCAAAAATGGAGAAAATGAGAATAACATATGTTACTATTATCCTATCATGGTGTATGTTTGTGTTTTTTATTTTGTTCATGTATTAGACAAGTTGCAAATTTGATGAAAGCGATAAACTAGCATCAAATATCATGTATTTTGGACATTTTCTTCCTGTATTAGCAGCACTAAAATGAATTAATGGAAGTGGAGGAAATTCTAATTTCCATTGCAAACTAGTTGTGCAAATACACCTGCTTGTACTAAACAACATATAAATTGTTCTACTGGAAGTAGAAAACATCCTGGTTATCGAAATATTGTAGCCAACACATAACCTATCAAGGCTGCCAAAATATTAACAAAAAGAATTACATGTCCTGATAAATAATAAATATAAATGACTATATTAGGTATGTAGTTCCTGAGGAACTCGATTGTCTAAAAAGATTAATCTAATTCCTATGGGAACTAATTCAACTAAAAAACATAATCCTAATATTGTATCATGGTATGTAGTTTAGCATCCTTGAATCTTGCTTGCAGCTTTCCAATCTTTTCTTGTCTCTGTTGTTCTAGTTGTCTGGTGGTTATGCATGCTGACCCTTGCCATTAAAGGCCTAGAGGCTTAAATGGAAGCTTCATTGGTTGGCTGACTTCTGCACTATCACCTGTAAAGCCAATCTTTATAGTTCCCTCATCAGTGGTTGATTTACACATCCTTCTTGATCGTCGCAACTCTCTTTCACTTGGAATTGGAAAGCATATCTCAGGATCAGGATTGCCAAGCAATAGTGCAGAATTAATAGTGCTTACACCTCCAATTATAAGTCGCTCATTTTCCAATCCAAACTACATTTAACAAAAAACCTCTAATTACAATTATACACTGCATATTAAAAAAAAGAGTCAACTTAGTTATTATGCTCACATTATAATTCATTCTTCTAGTTGAGTCATCTAGATGGAGTCCATGTCCAATATTGTTGTTCCTAAACATCTTGCCTCTGTTTGAATCACCATTTGTATCTGTCATCTTACTCTTCCCCTTAGCTTTTGAAGCATTAAAAGAAGCACTTGGAGCTAGTGCATTAGTACTTGGACCTCTTCCATTTGTACTTGGAGCTGATGGGTCATTTACACTTCCAGCTACATTGGTTGATGACTAGAAGCTCAAAAAATAGATATATTAAATTGAATATGTAGCAATTTAAAAATTTTAGTCAAATTGAAAAAGTAAATTAAGTTTAGCTTGAACATCATATACCTGAGTACATTTATGATTTCCCTTAGATATTGAAGCAGCAATAGAACCACTTGTTGTTGGTGGGGCACTTTGAGTTGCTTCAACATTTGGACTTGGAGCTGCTTCAACATTTGAACTTAGAGCTACATTTTTTTTTATGACTGGCAGCTCAAAAAATATATATAATTAAATATTCATCCGATTTTACATAAAATAATTGAATGAAAAAGTAAATTTAAGTTTACATTAAGACATACCTTAGTGTAGCTTTTTTGGTTATGTCCCTCTTTATGACAAATACCATAAGAAATCCTAGACCCTTTCCTAGAAAGCTTATATTCACTAGTGCTCTTTGGAAGTTCTTTTTCGCTTCTAATCCTCTTCATTTTTTGTCTACTAGGCATCTTAATCACTGGTGGGTGCTCAATTGGCAAAAATTGGTCACATTTCATGAAAACCTTTCCAGGCATAGGTTGCATTGGGTGTTTGTATAATGCCTCATACATTAACTTGTGATGCCACATTGAAATTTGAGACATAGGCTTAACTCTAGCATGTCTCATTGCACATATTGCATGGGAGCATGGGATGCCTGTTAGATCCCATGCTCTGTATGTACACAACTGTTTATCAAGAAAAACATTGTGCCTGTCAGGTCCTTCACTTATTTCATACTCAGAAGCTCCATTAAATAGCACATTGCAGCCACAAGCAACTTCAGCATTTTCTTGGAAAATCACCATCCATTCAGGACTCCAATCTCTAATCCATTTCTCAACAACTACTTTATTAACTGCTAACCTCTCTAAGGCTACTTTTCTGATATCATCCAACGTCGAAATAATGGGCTTAAATATTGCTTGCAAAATGGTAAAGTTGAATGTTTCACACATATTGTTTTCCACAATATCTGACTTACACCTACTACTGAAAAAAGCCTTCAGCTTTTTTGTAGGGTTGTATTTTAGCAAGTCTTCAGCTGCTGCCTTATTCACCTCACCCAATTTTTTTCAAATTATCTTCAAACTCTTCTAGGAATGTGCTCCATGCACATATAAAAAACTTTTTTTTTTCATTTCACCACCCATCCATTTTTTAGACCAATATGAATAGATGTGCCTTACATACCATCTATGTTCAGCCTCAGGGAGTACATCAAATGACAGCTTACAATAATCCCTATAAAATTGCAACAACACAGATTATAAGGCATGATATTAAAGTAAAAAAAATTAAGAAAACTAAAACTGGAAAAACATGTTATAACTTTACCTTTTGCATGTTTGATATAATAGTTAGTGATTTCCCTTGTTCTTTTATATCCAGCTCCTTCACAAGCCATTGAAGAAACCACTTCCAATTTAATTTGTTCTCTTTGTCTGTGACAACTTATACAATTGGGAAAATATGATTTGAAGCATCCTTACCAACAACAAACACTTCACCCTTAGCTTTACCTTTGAGAAAACTGCCATCTAAGCCTATTAAAGGCTTACAGCCATCTTTCCAACCTTGTTTTAATGCAGCAAAGCATATGAATATTCTCTTAAACACTCGCTTTCCTTATTTGAACTTCTCTTTATCAAAATCAATCTCACATTTGCTACCAGGATTTGTTCTTTTCACCTGATCTGCATATGCTTCAAGCTGACTAAACTCAGCCACAAAACTTCCTTCCATTTCTGTCAACAGCTTTCTCTTTGCTCTCTTCATTTTTGATGTAGACACATTGAGCCTCATTTTCTCTTTATCTTTATCCACTAGGTCTTTAACTTTAGTTTTAGGATTCCTGTACACCTTGTCCTTGAAATGGCTTGCAAGAAAATCAAATGTAGCCCTCAAGTTGTTAAATGTCCTATAACAACTATGATGAGGGTTCAAAGTCTTCACACACTTTCCCCCATTTTCCCCATCATTGGATACCAACATGAAAAACGGATATCCTTTTGATTTGCAAGTTGCTCTTATCCGAGTATGCTCATTAGGTTTAAGCCTTAAATCTTTGCCTTTAGCAATACTATATTTGGCAGTTGCTTCTCTAACTTCTTTGCCATTGCTAAATGTCATGCCAAACATAAAATGTGGATTATCATCATCCACATCATATCTTACTTTTTTCTTACTTTGCCTAATTACTTTAATGGATGGATCTTCATTTTGTAGTCTTTCCTCTTCAGTATCTTCATATTCCTCTCCTTCATAGTCACTATCTTCACTCTATTCTTCAACTTCAACTGTATCATTATCCTTTACATTAACCTGACCAGCTTCAAACTCTTTATTACCCTTAGCTACTTCAACCTCTTCATTAACCTCAGCTCCAAAAACATTTTCAGCCTGCTCATTGTCTGCATAAACATCTGCTTCCTCCTCTTCAATCAAACCAGCTTGAACATCTTCATTAACCTCAGTAGCAAGCTCTTCATTAACCTCAGTAGCAAGCTCTTCATTAACCTCAGCAGCAAGCTCTTTATTAACATCACCCACTTCAGCCTCAGTTTTAGGCTATTTATCACCCACAGGTTCAACCTTAGCATCTCCAAACACTTGACTCATTTGCGGATCATTTTCATCTAGAAATAGGCTTTTATACCACCCACTAAAAGTTGTCCCTATGCTTGCACCTACATTACTAACTACATGATTCGAATCCATATTGCTATATTGTGTTGGTGCTTGAGTAAAACAGCCTTCATCTTCATTCATATTGCTGCAATTAACATTATGGTCTACTATTGTATTTCTACCCTCAGTATTTCTTTCCATCCCATCCCCAAATTCAAGCAAGTTACAGTCCACATTTAAGTGTGGAATATCAATTTCATGTTCTGCATAAATATGCATCTCCTGACATCCCATATTCAACCTAATGTGCTTAACCATTTTCATTATACTCTTATCATCATGCAACAAAAACAGTCCATCGTATAGACTTTTCCCTGGTTTAAGTGCAAATATTCTCTTAACATTGGGATATCCTAAATGAACATTATACATCTTAAGTATGTGAGGGTAGCTCAAGTAACCAATATCAAAACTCTCAACGATATCTTCTTCTCCATCCACATATAACAAATCAGGATTATAGACCTATTTTCCACCGTAGTGAAATACAATATCTATTGTCTCTATACTGCATTACATAAAAAATAAAAAAAAATGATTACAACCCATTATTCTACTTGTATGTTTAATTAAGTCAGACAATCTAGCAACAAAACACTTGATAACATGGACCACTTCAATTAAAGAAAACAAAATGTAGGTCAATATATGTTTTTTCATTAAAAAAATACAAATTGCACTTATTATTATATTATTATTCACTTATTAAACAAATGAAACTAACTCAAATCCCTATACCACTTATAAATTAAAAACTCTAATTTCCTTATCTCAAAAACCCTAATTTTTATTTTCTAATTACACACACTAATCATTGTCATTATACAATTAATCTTCTATCTAATAAACGATTTATTTATTTGTTAAGCCATTTGAACACATGCATGCCATAACCACCATATATCTTGAAGCCAATGAAGTGAGCATAAAAAAATGTCATACCTTTTTGCATGCAATCAAGAATAGCAACGTTTCAACAGTGGCTTCTTAAGAAATAAAGAGCGTTTGGTAGGGTGAGGTGTACTAGGACAGTGACATGAATGTCTTTATTGTAAGGAAGAAGACAGGTAAGGAAAGTTGAAGAAGACAACTGAAGAAAGTGAATGACTTTGCTTTTTCAATTCTTTTCTCCTTTATCTTAGCTAAAAGATGTGAGTGGGGTGGGAGTAGTGGGGTTGTCTGCTGTGACGTGGCATCTAAGTGAAAAAAGGTTGGTAGGTCCACGAGTCCAGCTGACCATGTTTGTAACGTCAATTTGGGCCTCCGTCTGTGTGACGTCCAACTTGAGACAATATTGAACAAAAAAGTTTCAAATGGGAACAAAAAAAATATGAGGGTCCAATCCAGTCCTCAGCCAATAATTAAGGGTCCAATTTGTACCTTTGGCCATTATTTTATATTTATAAAATGAAGGGATCAAAGTATTTTTTTTTTAATATAAGAGATTCACCAAAATTTTGTAGGAATGGTTAAAATATTAACAAAATGAAAATTAAAAAAAATTAAATTTCAAATAAGAGGAAAAAAACTGTGAATTAAGTTAAATTTCAGGAGAAAATATAATTCACAATACACCCTCTTCAAGGATGAAACTGAATGGAGTCATACATGTGAAGTGATCTAGATACTTAATGGAAGGGTCTATAAAAATGGTGGGACCAAGTATACAATAAGGGCGATTGTATAAATTAGGTTTATTATTATTATTATTATTTTACATACAACGGTTAGAGGGTAACACCAACTAGAAGGTACAAGATCTCGAATTTAAGATTCTACAAATATCCATATCTATGACTTTAGCCATCAAGTCAAGCCTCGAGGTACAATCTTCAAAGTATTCACAATTTCATATTCATCAAGATAGAAATATATATATATATATATATGTAATAACCCTAATTTTTTGTTATAAAAAAATTATTATTTTATTATTATTATCACTATTGTTATTCTATTTCTTATTATTAATATTGTTATTGTCATTATTATTATTATCCTTGTTAGTATTATTAATATATATATATATATATATATATATATATATATATATATATATATATGTATGTATATATGTTTATTCTTATGTGTATTTATGTTTATTTCTATATATATATATATATATTAAAAGAAAAAAAGAAGACCATGGGGAGATGGACACGTGGGTGTCCATCCCCATTAAAAAAGAAGAATTTGGTCTACGGAGAGAAGGAGAGGGCAGCAACGGGAGGAGTTTATTTTGAGTGGCAAATTACTTGTTTAGTCCCTATATTTTTCTTCTTCTCCGTTAACTACTCAAATGACCTCCGATCGACATAAAATTTTAACCGTAGCTACTTCTCGACGTCCTCTTCGCATTGGTGGCTTTTGTTTGAGCAGAAATGGTGTAGAAATTTCTAGAATTGCCCCTGAATATTCTATCCATTTTGTGATCGTCGGATTGCCTCCATCGTCGTCGTTCAGCTTCAACCGTCATTGGCAGCTTGTTGGACGTCTTCCCAGGAGTCCATAGCCACCAGCCTTGTATTTTAACTCGGTCGTTTGAATTTTCTATGAATTTTTAGGTAATTTCCCTTATATTTTTCGATCTCATTATTCATTGTATATTTTGGGTTGTTTGAGGCTAGAAATGTGTTCTACTAATTATAAGGAAAATTTTGGTATATTTTTCATAATTTTCTGAGATAGTTGAAATTTCGGATTACTGTTCCAGTTCGGGTTACTGTTCTGGTACTTTTCCCGACCCCAAAATTTTTTATATTTTTATTAAATTCTATATATTGTATAGAGTAAATTTTGTTGAGAGATTTTTGTGAAATTAGTTATGGAATTTAAGATATAATTTTTTTTTTTAAGATTATGTGTAATATGTTATTTGAGAAAATTATGATATTTTGTTATTTGTTCGAATTTTAATTGAAATTAAGGTTATTTAACATGTTTAATACTGATTTTAAGTAATATAGTCAAGAAAATAATTTTTTTGAATAAATGGTAATTTTTAGCTAACCGAAAATAATTTCAGAAAATATTTTTTATTATTATTATTTAAAAGCTTAAATTAAGTTCTTTAATATTTTTATTATATTTGGATTATTTAAATAGTTTATGTATATTTAATAGTGATTTTAATTACGGAGGTTTAAAAGGAAGCTTTATGAATTTAATTGTTTTAATAATTGATTTTTGGGTGATATTAAATAAGAATTTTATTATTGATTTTACTAATTGTTTGAAAAATAGATTTCCCTTATATGTTAATTATTTAAATGAATTAATTTTTATGGTTTAACTAAATTTTATTTTGGTAATATATTAGTATATTTGATAAAATTTTATTATTTTCGTGAGTACTATGGTTTTGATTCTCGGTTGGGCATAAGTGTAGTTTGGGAGCCCAACCCGAGTTGTTGAGTTTGTAGAATTATAGAAGTGTTGTTTTGTGCAAAAATGACTCTACTTTTAGTAGAGAGATGTCCATTTTACAAGGGAGACTCTGCCTAATTTTTGGTAGATTTCTCATAAAACGTAACATCGGAATGTGTTAGATTCCGAGTTTGTATAGTATTGTGTCTTAGATCGAGTCGATCTCATCCATCCCATGATTTTTTATAATTTATGAGAATTTTTATGAATTTATTTATTTTATCATATAAGCATATTTTAAATAAATATTATTTATTTTAGAGAACTCCGGGGCGAGAGCTATACCACTTGGGCAGCAAAGGACATGTCACCCAGCACGGTCAACCTATGAGTTAATTTTATGGAATGTGCGTTGTGGAGATTTAAATTATATTTTTACGTGGTTAAAATAATAAAGAAGTTGATTATATGAATTTACTTATGAAATTATTTAATATTGCCATATGCATGATTATTTCTTTTATTATCATGAATAGTATTTAAAAGAATGCTTTAATGAAATTTATTTCATTCCGCCTTATTTATTTATTTAATTAATTTATTTATGATTAAAATTGATTTGGAGAGATTGGTAGAATGTGCTACCTAGTGGGTATCACTAGGATCACGTGCGCACGGGTAGAGATCTCGAGTGTAGGAATATGTAGATTATGAGTTAAGCTCGGTTGAGAATACTCTTGTGTCTGAAATGAGTTAAGCTCGGTTGAGATTACTCTCGGGCCGGAAATGGTATGTAACTCGGTTGAGAATACTCTCGGGACATCAATAAAGGATAAAGTGATTAGACTGCGACTGTAACTCGGTTGAGATTATTCTCGGGACGGTAGTCACTTGGATTAAAGAGAGCCGAAAAGCTATTAGAATTAATGGTTTAGGTGTTCTACCATGTTTTCCACTAAAAGAAATAAATTATATGATTTTTTATGAGCATTCTTATATTAAAGTTATGGTGAATTTTGGAAAGGATTTTATATAAAGATAATTGAGTAAATTAAATGATTTTAAAGAATTATATTTATTTTACTTTACTTTATTTTGTTTTAAAAGAGGTTTTAATAAATGTTTTAAAACCAGCATGCATTTTATAAAATTGATTCACTCAGTAAGGTCTGATTCCCCTCAACTATTTTTTTCAAGACCTCACTGTCAGTCTGGTAGTGGTCACCGTCTGCGCCGGGTTTCTTCTTCACCGGCTGCCTTATGTAGGTCTATTTGAATAAATATTATGTATTTTAATTCTAGATACTATAGTAGTTACTAAAGAACTTGTATAACTTATATTATGAATTGATGTATTTGGAGATATTGGTTTATGTATTTGATATTGATGGAATTATTATGGTTTTATTGTAAAGTTGATTGGATTTATTTGCGAAAATTTTTTAAGGCTTATGACAGGTTTCGGTTGCTTTATGCATTTCCCATTCCCTAGTGCCGGTCACGTGCCCTTTTGGGTTCGGGTCGTGACATATCATTCTGAAAAGACACGAAACAGAATTCAAGACAAAACAAGGATACCAACACATACACGGAATTCTAGAAGCAATGATGACAACAATTAACATTTATCATCCTAATTACTACAGTACTTCAAGAAAAGACATATTACAATAACCAAAATAATAAAATATGAACCTAATGCTCCTGTTGCTAAAGCAGCATATGATGAGGATGAGCAGTCCGTTCAGGATGAAGCTCTTCCCCCTACTCCTTGACGTAGAGGAAGGGGTAGAGGTAGGCCTAGGGCAGCGACAGCTCAAAGGCAAGAACAACAGCCACAAGTTAAGCTAGTAGCACTGGAAATGGATCCTATAGCTTTTACAGCTGGTATGGTAGGAATCAACCAAGGTTTAGTAGCACTTAATCAAGCTATGCCTTTGGTACATCAGATGTTACAACAGAGGAATCAAGGGATGTTTGATGCAGATGCAGCTTTGTTGTATTCAAGAGTTGGAAGAGTCTCTTTTGATGGTACTGGTGACACCTTGGATTTCATAAATACCATCAAGGCTAGAACCAGGACTGGATACACTGATTATCAGAGGATTATGGTTGAGGAATTATCAGTGCAGGCCGCAGCTCAAGACTAGTTTATGTAGTCAATCCAGCCATATATGACTACCATGGCATGGTTGGAGTTTAAGGAGAGGTTTTTGAGATATTTTTATCCACCTTCAATGAGAGATAATTATAGGTGGCAATTGTTACATATACTCAAGGGGGATCGGTCAGTTGAAGAGTACACCCATGAGTTTCTCAGGTTGGTACATCATGCTATAGATATGATGCAGGATGAAGGGAGAGTAGTGGAGTTATTTGTGACTGGGTTAGGCTCAGCTTATATCAGTATTCGGATTGGAGACCGAAGGTTAGATAGTGTGATTGAGGAGGCTAGGCAGCTAGAGAGGCAACATATCATGCAGGGAACCATCCCCGACCCATATATGAGTAGCAGTAGTGGATTGGTGATAGCTCAAGGGATTCAGCAGCCTAATTTTCAGATGAGAAGTGTTAGCTCTCAGATTGCTGGTACCTCATAGCAGGGCTATAGAGGTTGTCGTATGCATAGGATTGGAAGGCATAGCCGAAGGAGTAGCCGACCTTTGAGATTTGGACTTAGAGCCAGTAGTGGCAGTAGTAGTCAGAGTTCTGGGCACGATAGTACAGGCTCAGGACCCAGTGCATGTCCTACTTGTGGCCGAGTACATCAAGGGCCATGTCATTTGTTGACAGAAGCATGTTTCAGGTGTGGGCAAATGGAACATCTTGCCAGAGCTTGTCCTAACACTGGATATCAGCCATTTTATGCTCATGGATCTTCATTTTTGGTCGCTCAGCAGTTTCAGCAGGTGCATCAGCCCTATCAAGCACCTATGTATCCTCAGCAGATACCGACACAGTTTGTGGGCCAACAGGTCCAAGGTTCAGGAGGTAGGCATAGAGGGAGACCTAGTGGCAGAGGATTTACACAACCATCCACTTCACAGCAAGCTGGCCGTGGGCAGGCTAGAGGGTTCACATTGAGTCCACAGGATGCTCAGGCATCTAATGCAATGGTTGTAGGTACTCTTCCAGTTTGTTATTGTGATGCTAGAATTTTTTTGATCTTGGTGCATCGCATTCTTTTGTGTCCCCTATTTTTGCTTCGAGAATAGAATGGCAATCATCCAAGCTATTAATTCCATTATCTGTAGAGACTCCACTTAGCGATGAGTTGGAGACAGATATAGTCTTTCCATCTTATCCAGTGCTGGTGGAAGGTAGAGAGTTGCTTGCAAACTTAGTATTGTTAGATGTAATAGATTT
>CATIWK010181934.1:0-17209 GCA_949634005.1 Mallotus japonicus
GGGGGGTGGGGGGATGGGGGGGTGGGGTTAACCATTGATGGGTCTCCTTTGGTTGATGTAGATAACTTGTAATTAGCTTCATTTGATAAAGGTTTTGCTTTTTTTTTTTTGTAAGGAACTGTGGGGTGTATTTGGAAATTTCCAATTCTTTTCTATTTGTTAAGTTCTTATGTTAAGTTGAATTCTTGCGCATAATTTATTCCAGAAAGCCCTGTGGGATTTTTTATTTAATGTATCATAATTTCTTGAAAAATTGGTTTACATTTCAAGCTTTTCGTGAACATGGGTTTCTCAGAACTCTTCAGGGTTTGGTTATGCATGTATTCAGTTGGAGCTATAGATTTATGGCTGTATAACTTGTATGCAACAAAAATGAGTAGTTGAGTATTTTACAAATGTGTAGTTTTATTTCAGTTTTTGTTGCAGTTGTTGACAATTACTATAGTAAAGATTTTTATGGTTACTTGCTGAGCAGAAAGGGAAGTCATTTTCAATAAAGGAATGTGCAGTTTCTCTTGCATTGGCATTTGGGTTGATTACAGGAGTACCATCATTGGATATATCTAGTAACAATGCATATGCAGTTAGTCCTGCATTGCCTGATCTTTCGGTGTTAATATCTGGACCACCAATTAAGGACCCAGGAGCATTGTTAAGATATGCACTTCCAATTGATAATAAAGCTATAAGGGAGGTACAAAAACCACTTGAAGACATCACAGAAAGCCTCAAAGTAGCTGGGCTTAAGGCACTTGATTCTGTGGAGAGAGTAAGACTCTATGAACTTTTCTTCTCATTTATGTTTTTTGGTATTGACAGTGTACTTATTTTGAATTGTGATGGAATTACAGTAACATGAGAATTATCTCTGTATGAAATGTAGAATGTGAGGCAGGCATCTCGATCCCTTAAGCAGGGGAAAAGCTTGATTATCTCAGGCTTGGCTGAATCAAAGAAGGACCATGGAATAGAATTGCTCGACAAACTAGAAGCTGGAATGGAGGAGCTTCAACAGATTGTTGAAGATAGGAACAGAGATGCTGTGGCACCTAAACAGAAGGAGCTTCTTAATTACGTTGGAGGGTAAGTTTGATAATAGAATTATAACTGATGGCATGGTGAAGATTGAGCCTCATGATTATGTTAAGAGCAAAGGATAAGAAAAAATGAAGAGCATTAGATATTGATATGAAAACAGAAAAGAGAGACTGGCATTGCTTGTTTAAAAGAATAATTGCATTATAGTTGTCAATGGTTTTGTAAGACAATAAGTTCAAAACTACAGAATGTTTTTTTAGTTTATGGCATACATTTCAGTACTGCTTCAGACAGAAAAGGGAAAAAAAAGAAAAAAAGAATAGCTGTGTTATAAAGGAAGCATTTGTGACCATCATATTATGTTGCTGATTCTGATTTCATTTAACAATAATTACAAAGTTAGGGCAATTTGCAAGTTGACAACCAAGTGTCTTTGATTTGGCCACAGCTTTGATATAACAAAATGCTCAATTGATGTTCTCAATCATGAGAAGATTTTCATCTATTTCATTGCAAGTTGGTTATGCTATTGAGCAGTGTGCCTTTGAAGGCAGTGGTCTTCCTTCAATGGAAGTTATGCTGAGAAATTAAAGACTGTAAATTCATGAAACCAACATCTATGAAATTGTTTTAATTTGCATCTTTTGTGTGCTTCTTAGCTCTCTCCTTGTTCCCTTTAAAATTATCCAGTTAAATTTGTCTAATCAGTAGTCACATGCTTATTCAATTGGTCACTTTCTGGGTGATGCATGAATGACTATTTAGTATCCAGATTAACAGGGTGCTAACCTTGACAATTTTGAAAATGGAATGGACCTTTACCTTAGGAGATCATCCAATGTGGTTCAAAATGCTAAGGTTGTCTTTTTCCAGTCACTGTTCTTCTATTTCCATGGGGGTATGGATCAGCAAAGACAGCATGTTGATATCATACTTCCTTTCAGTGTCTCCTGGTTGTCACATAAAAGCTGAGGACTTGGAAAAAGCTGATCCTCTAAGATAAACCATTCTCATATATATATTTTGTCATTGACTGCAGCTGAGATGTTCCTGGGGCATTGGGTTTCTGCAGTGTTGAAGAGGACATGGTGGATGGCTTCCCTTACGAAGTGCCCGAAGAATATCAAAATCTGCCCCTCTTGAAGGGGAGAGCAGCTGTAGATATGAAGGTCAAGGTTAAAGACAACCCTAACTTGGATGAGTGTGTGTTCCACATTGTTCTAGATGGTTATAATGCTCCAGTATCTGCTGGGAATTTTGTGGACTTGGTTCAAAGGCACTTCTATGATGGCATGGAAATCCAGAGAGGTAAAATCGCTAACGGCAAATTTATATCTTTTTCTTTGGGTTTGTTTTTTTTTTTTTTTTTTTTTTTTTACACCACATGCATGGAAAGCACCTAATTGCTTTTGCACCAATTTTTCCCTCTTTCCAATATCACCTTCATTCGTTCCTAGGAGAAGCTACTTCTAGTTAAGATCATGTTTTGCTGATGTAACTTAAAGGCTTCGTTCAATTTATTGCAGCGGATGGCTTTGTTGTCCAAACTGGAGATCCTGAAGGTCCTGCAGAGGGCTTTATTGATCCTAGTACTGAGAAAACTCGGACAATACCATTAGAAATCATGGTGAATGGGGAGAAATCACCTTTCTATGGGGAAACTTTGGAAGTAAGCTCCTCTTGCTCTCCCACTTTCTCTTTCTCATGTGCATCTTGCAATTAACATAGAAGATTGTGATAAAGGGAGCCTTGATCTTGATTTTTTCCGAATCTGCTTTTGTGCATAGTATATGCCCCTGCTCTCATTAGCTTTGTATTCTTTTCTTAGTATGACTAAGAGGTGTATAGATAGCATTAAATGAACTAAATAATCAGAAAGAAAATGTGCCTTTGATGCGTTGTCGAAGATCCCACTGCTAGGTCAAAATTTATGAGATGTATTGCACTAGATGAAAAGTCAGGTATCTTTCTCTCCAGTTTTTGCTCCCATTTTTGGCCTAAGATTATTCAAATTTGGTTATTTTCTCCTCAGAAAATCTAATGTAGCATTGAGAGAATCATAATTATATTCTTTCAGTTTTTTAGTTGTTTTTTCACTGTTTTCCTTTTGGAGCTCAATCTTCGGAAGTCCTCTTATATCTTTGTTTGCTGCTAAAAAATTTTCTGGTGATTTTATATTTCATGCAACTTGACAGGAGCTTGGTTTGTACAAGGCTCAGACGAGGCTTCCTTTCAATGCATTTGGAACAATGGCCATGGCTAGAGATGTGAGAATTTCATTTGAAGTTGCTGTGCTTCATGTCTATTTTTTTTTCCCGTGATTTTCTGAGTGTCAGGGTGGGACATGACTTGTTTTGTGAAGCTCTCTTTTTTAAAACACATTATTTGTGTCATTGTTGACAGGAGTTTGAGAACAACTCGGCTTCAAGTCAAGTATTTTGGCTACTGAAAGAAAGTGAACTGACCCCCAGTAATGCAAATATATTGGATGGTCGGTATGCTGTATTCGGTTATATAACAGAAAATGAGGATTTGTTGGCTGATCTCAAGGTTGGTGATGTCATAGAGTCCATGCAAGTGGTTTCTGGCCTGGATAATTTAGTTAATCCAAGTTATAAGATTGCTGGCTAGGCCTCGATGAATGAGAGATCAGGATATTTGACTGCTTCCAGCAAATTAGGTGATGAAGTGCTTTATATTGAGTAGATATCTAGTTTATCATTTGTTCAATTATTCTGAAATTTTCTTTTCGGATGAAACAAAATGAGAGTTGAGAATGTACTTCATTACTCCAATATTGATTCATTCATGATAATAAAATTGTAGGTCATCAACAACACATCAAAACTCTTTGTTTAAGGGACCGAAAATTTAAAATAATAATAATAATAATAATTATTATTATTATAATTATTATTGTAGGTCACTTTCAAGTTGTGAACTTGAGATAGTACCTATACAGCTGACCAGTTTGGTATGCCCCTTATGAAACATCAAGTCAATAAGATGACAGATTTTAGATGGACTTTTCTTTTCCTATTTCCTAAAAATGCCACAAGTCAAGTGTACAAGCAGCTCCAAAAGCTGCAAACAACTCTAGCATCCAACACAGATGACATTAAGAGTTCATTTTGCATAGGTAGTTCCTCGTTCATGCCATGTAATTCAACTGATGATGATAGCATCAAATTTGGTATCAAGGCTCATTATACAGAAAGAGCATCCAGCCAATCCATGCTATGAATGGCCACTCAAATTAGATGCAGAGTTTTTACAAAACAGAACAAGAACGAAGTTAAAAAAGGGAAAAAGAAAAAGAGCTTTACAGAATGCATGTTCCAATAAAAGAAACAGTTGCTGCAGGGCTCCTCTTAACCTATAGCCTCCCCAGTTTACTATCTCAGTTTTTCTAAACCCAATATCTTTGATGGAGTAAAGATATCTTGGAATTTTGGAACTCAGTGTCTGACTCTATGCTTGCAACATTTACGGGCCCCGGTACCTTCGGAAACAAAGACAACTTTGAGGTTGATCACCAGGTATCATACCTCCACCCTTGGAGGTGTCAATTGCCTCTAACATTGACACAACCGCCTCCATCTCTGGCCGCCTGTCAGGATTGGCATCCCAGCATCTTCTCATTACATTTGCAAGGGAGCTCGGGCAACAACGGGGTATTTCTGGCCTCAGATTCTGTCGTTTCAAATGCAAGGTTTTTTTGGTTTTCAGCTCATCATTTTAGAAATGGATGTGCTAATAATTATATTCTACAAACACTGTGTACATATTACTAGCTATGCATTAATCTGCAACAATGGTAAATTAATTTAAATACTTTAATCTACTAAATCATCCAAAAACCTTCATTTACCTGTCGGACAACGGCAGATGTCATTTCTGAGAAGCTGAGGTCTGGATATGGCATGTCGCAGCAGTAAATCTCCCACAAACAGATACCAAAACTGTAGACATCGCACTTTCTATTATACGGGTTGCCATTGAGAACCTGTCCCAATTACAAGTTATTGATAATTGTAAAAGAAAAACAAAATGATGTATTCAAAGCTAAAAGCAAGTAGTATGTCAATGTTAAACAATTCCAGTATGTCAATAAAAAAATAAAAAATAAAAAATATATACATAAATAAATTAAAAATCTAACACAAAAGTAATATAAATTCACATTAAAGCTTAGGCTTCAAATGATCACAAATTCTGCTGATACACCTGCTTCTAGCAATTATACAAACACAAGATCGACCAATGACCATCAAGTAGAACTAGACTCTAGCTTATTCTTTGAAGGTAGCTAGCATGCTGAAACATGACCTTTGAGTGTTTGACTTAAAAAGTAATGAATGTAGGTTCCCATGTTTCATAAGTTGCATACCTCAGGTGCCATGTATCCAAGTGTTCCAGTTTCTCCAGTCATGTCATGAGGATTCGATGCTTCCAGGCGAGCAACACCAAAGTCTGCTATTTTCACAGTACGTGTCTTGTCCAAAAGCATATTTTCTGTTTTAACATCTCTATGGACAATCTTCTGAGAATGGAGATAGCTCAACCTATAAGAAATCCAAATAGTGGCTTCAATATACTCATTTTATCTTGTATGTTTTAATTACTCAAACAGGAAAAATACAAGAAAATGCGTTTTAAATTCAGCAGATTTGAAGATCACATAAACTACAGATGAGGCAAGAGAATTTGACCCTCGAGCAAGATCTAGTGCCAGTTGAATAACCACTTTAAATGCCAACTTCTTTCTCCTGTTCTTTATGAGGTAAGATTTCAAAGCACCCCCAGGGCAATATTCAACAACAACACAGCAAATATTACTTGGCATGCCAATTTGACCATTGTCTGTTTGTATGTTCAAGTCCGATGAGCCCATTGTCGCCCCAATAAACTGTCAGAAGAATATGACATGATTACTATCCTAGGAAATAAATAACTAAACAATCAAATGACACAAAGAGGTAAAGCATGTACTTCTAGGAAACACACAAAAGGAGCAAAGGGGATGCCAGTATTTGGCAGAATATATTAGCACATCCATGATGTTTCATCCTTCAAAACAAAGACATGCACAGAACTTGTTGACCAGTTAAATTTTTCTATATGAACTTTGCCAAAATAAACATACTACCTGCCTAACAAGCACCTAACTGGAAAAATTAAAAATTATGGTAGTTATTTCATTTTAAAGTCAAATTTTGTTGCTCAAAAAGATTAAATGTATAAATGTTCATTTCCATTAAATGATACCATAAATGGTAGAGAAATTGAGCCTTTTAATATTTAACAGGATGACAGCATAAAGGTAGTCACTACTCACATGCATCTTGTAAAGGTCAAAAAAGAGTCACAACATCAAATTTTACCTTAGTTACATTAGGATGATCAAGCTTGTGCCACACAGCAACTTCTTGTGTAAAAGCTGCTCGGAGAGAAGCTATTTCAGCATCTGACCTGTGACCCTCCTCCCCCCAATCAAGAAGTTTAACTGAGATTGAAGGGGAAAAAAAAAATCAATCTATGTTAACGTTGAAAAATATCAAAACAATAAGAGGGGAAGTCTTAGGATTTCAATTCTAGAGTCAGTTACTTAGGAAAAAAAAAATATGAGTTATTAGATAGCTAACCAAAGAGGAGCTACACTTCACAAATTATTTGCACTAGATAAGATTATGCAGAATATAAAATGAAGTTTCACACAACATATCCAACATTAATCACTTCAAGATTAGCCTGCCAATAAGAGCTAAATTTCCAAAATGATTGGGCAAGGCTTTAGTTTAGACGATGAGATGAGAATCCACTTGGCACCTTTATAGATAGGTAAAGGGGTTAAGTCAAAATCAGCTCAGGTGCCTTTTACTTCTCAATTTCTTTTTTTAATTACAAAAAGTGACCATCCAAAGATGAGTGAAAACTAGTGATAAGTCTGGACACATGAAAGTTGAGGTAAAAGGAAAAGAAAAAGCATCTCTCTGGAGTTGCTGCAGCTAGCTGCCAACTCATTCAATCCTGTGAAATCACAAGATTTTGCAAGGGTAGACCAACAAGGGCCAATGAACAACTACTTCATCAATATTAAACACAAAACAGGAATCATTTGCTAAAGATAAAAAATACAAAATAAAGACTATAACTTCCTGTATTCAACCTGCAGAGAAATTAATATGCATGATAGACATAGTTTCACTTTCAGCTAAGAAAAGTGATTGAAAAATGATCATTAAGACAAGACAATTAACATAAATTTCATTTCTTTACCTCCCAGAAACCATACAGAAATTTTGAAAACAGCAATACCATGAACTTATAATAGGTTGAAGAAACGCTAGCCATCACTCGGTTGCTAACAGAAAAACTTGTAATGGTTGCACTGCAGTTCTATCACTCGGTTAGCATTTAAATAACTGCAAAAATTTCTATTGCTTATAAAGAATAGCAGAGCAAATGCAGTTTTTGATCTCAGAAAACACGGGCCACCAGACTATAGTTCACACAATCAGTGGTGAAATTAATCATATTGAATCCTGAAATGGCCAAGCTTCCAACTTTTATTATAAAAAAGAACGCTATCCAAGCGACACTGATTCTCAGCTAACATAAAAGACTCCCAAATGGGTTTCAATATACCAGCCAAAGAAAATTAAAAGAAGCAAAATTCCAAGAATTGCTAAAAAAAAAAAATTGAGAATTTAAAGAAATGGGTAAGCCAAGAACAGCCAAAAGAAAAAGAAATTAAAGAAAATGAGTGAAAGTATATACCAGCAACATCATGGCCATCATAAATACCACGATGAACAGTGCCAAAGGTACCACGAGCTATAACACCTTTGATAATAAGTTTAGAAGGATCAATCTCCCATTCTTGCCTAGTGTTGTTGTTTAAAGGTCTTGGAATTACTGCTGCTGCTTCTCCTTCTTCACCTTCTTTCCTGTTCTTGTTTTTTTCCATAGTCCATGCTCTACTCAGATGCCTTTGAAGCTGTTCATCTAAGCTTTTCAGATCTATCTGATCTGCTCTCACATACCCACCACCACTTTCACTCTTCTCCTTCATCTCTAATTCAATTTCTTGCTTCTGGAGGATGAATGAACACCCTTTCTCTTCTGGGCACTAGTGTAAAAGAACACTCTGGATAGCTAAGCTAAGCTAAGCTTTAGCTCAAGTTGCTGCTTTTGTTGTTGAAGTGCAAAGGACAAAGACAAAGAAGTAACTGCCTGGTGAAGTGTGGACCTGTTGGGGGGGCTTGTTTTGTTTTTTTTTTCCTTTTTTATTTTTGTTTTCAAAGACTCTATAGTATGGTAGCTTCTGTTTTTTGTTCTTGTTCTTGGAGCGTATGATCTGTATCTAAACTGCTACACTTGTGACAGTGATGGTGTGAATGGTGATGACATTGATGATGGCGTTGGTCATCATCTTGTTATATATATTGGCAAAATTTTCTTGTCTAATTGTATATGGTTGAAGAGGGTGGTCTGGTCTCACTCACTGCTCTGGTCTCTCTCAAGCTAGAAAAGTGTATGCTTCCAACTGCCACTTGCATTTTATATAGTAGTAGGGGCAGTCCTTGTACTTTTACATGCAATTTCACTAATATATATACTCACAATTTTAAAATAAAAGGTACATTTTAATTATTTTTAATTTATATTTTCTTTAAAAAATATTTTCTATGAACCAAACATATTAATTGTATTCCAATTACAATAGGCATCAACTATTTATTGTGCATTAATGAAAAATTTTGAATTAAAATTCTAACTAGAAGTTTTTTTAATTAATCTTTTATTTATTTGATAATATTCTATTATATATCTAACACATAAGTAAATAATTATAATATTTAATATAATTGTTAATTTTTATTAATTAAATGTAAAATATTTAAAAAGATATATATTACATTCTTCTATCTACCACTACCATGAGTGGTAGATAAATTATAGGCAAATACATCTAGGACTCGCATTAATCAATTCTATTCAAGAATTGAGAGCAAATATGTGTATAATATCATTAACTATTTATGGTATTTCCAAAAAAAAAATAATTAACTATTTATGGTAAAAAATATTTCGTTAGCATGGCTATGGGGGCATTGCATTGCCAATTGCAATTGGCATCATCAGGCTGCATGTGAGCACATGGACTTTGCCTCAACAAGACGAGTGTTTGCTGCTCCATTTTCTTCTTCTTCTGCTTCTCTCTCTCTCTCTCTCTCACAGTGTTGTTTTTTGTTTTTTATTTTATTGTTTTATTCTATTTATGGCATTCACGGTCAATCAACCTTTTTATTTTATTTATTATTATTATTATTATTATTTTGTTTATTTATATATATAAATAATAAAGTTAGTAACTGCTACTGCAGTGATGCTGCTGCTATCCGTTGTTTTTACTTATTTTTTTATTTTATTCTTCTCTAGGTTTGGACCATGGCCGGTACTGCACTGCAAACAGTTGCATGGAAGTTGTTAGGTGATAATATATTTCTCCTGTTTTTTTTTTTAAAAAATTTATTTATTACTCTTTTTTTCCAAAAAAAAAAAAAAAATCAATGGGAAGATATCTTTCTTTAATTTGCATGAAAACTTTCAATCATGCTAACTTTCAATTTTATATCATATATTTAAAATGTAGGTGACTCCATCAATGAAGAAGTCGTCTGATCAAAATACATTAAAATAAGGGAAAAGTGTAAAAAAATACCCTATGATTTGAACCCTAATCGACTTCCATTTTAAGGTTTGAACCCTAACAAACTGGTACCATGTGTTTCATTCTGTTAGCAAATAACGGCAAATCAACTGACACCGTTAAAAAAGCTGACGTGGTAGAGGGTATTTTCGTCTCATCACATATATTTTTCCAATGTGGCAGACAAAGAAAAATCCTTAATTTTTCCTCTTTCTCTCTGTTAATCCCTAATTTCCAATGTCAACAACATAATTGACGCACTGATCGAAGCTGGAGATTTCAACAGTTGGGCCAACGTTCTCTCCGATGACTCTCCATCTCCCATCGCTGCCACCATCACCATCGACCCCTTGATTGGTGCTGTGGATTCACTGAATCCTAAAGTTCGATAAAGTTGTGGATTCACTGAATCCATTCATCACCAGCAACGTTGAGGTCTCTTTGCTTATCCACGTCGTATTTATCATATTTCTTGCAAATCATATCCACTCTTGTTATTAAATCGTTTGCGCTCATCTTCTTCTTGTTGTTGTTCTTCTGTTTTGAGTTTCAGGTTTTTTAAATTTAAAGTAACAGTTAGAACAAAAGCAAAGACAAAAAATGTGCAGAGGGATAGCCTCACCAAAGAGAAGTGCAGACACAGACATGCAGTGTGTTTCAATTCAAAGTGCCACTCTAAGTGCAACTCACTATGCGGAGGTTCGTTTTGGGTGCAAAAGCTAGAGAAGATTGTTGTAACGATTCATCAGGAAGAAACAGTTATGTTAGTGCATGGAGAAGCAGTCATGGTAGCACCATTACCCTTAGTGGCAAGCCAATGGAAGGACAAAAGACCAATGGGACAACTATCTGCCCACTTCAGGGTTATCTTTTTGGATCAGCCATTGAGATATCAGAAACAACAATTGTAGCAAAGAAGGAGCACAGGACATCGCTTAGTGAGCTCTTGTAGAGGACTAAAATAGCAAAAGAGAATTTTGGAGGCAAATATGAGAGAGATGAGAAGCGCATGGAAAAAGAAGTTGACAAATCTGTTGTACATCTTATAAAGAAGAAAATGCTCCATGCTTCTTCTAGGAACTGTACTGCTGGTAGGTGTGGAACTGTTGATTCTGCATCAGCAGAAACAAAACTTCATAAGGTATGTCTACATGCAACATTTATATATGCCAAAATACTTATTGAATTTATCTAAAACATGCAAGTGTGATCAATAACTTGGAGCCAAATAATAGCCATAATACATTTGTTACTTATCAGTTTATTTTTACTGCTCATACATCAATTTATCGAATGGTGCTTCACCCCAAAGAAGTATGGTGCAGATTTTAGGTATAAATTTTTTATTGATATGTGGCATGAAAATCCTACATATGTTCCACAGAAAATTTCATCCTGAAAGCTCCTTTTGACTGCAGTTCCTGAATACACAGCTGATCTAGAGGCAAATTTAGAAATCCCTTTTGATTCATATCAAAACCGATAAAAAAGCTTCAAAAGGCATAAGATGTCAGCGTCTTCCTTGCGGCGACCTATAGTTGTACAAAGGTTAAAGGTCACAAGGAATTCATTACATTCTTGGCTGCATAGAAGAGCATGTGCTATTAGGAAGTGATTATTCTTTTCATACAAATGCCAAATTTGTATATGACTGTATATTTGCTTATATTTTTTTCCTTTCTGTATATTTCTGCAGAAAACAACACTATGATAAATGATGAAATGTAAATGAAAAAAAATATTTAATAAGAAGAAGGGGGCATCATTTTCATTTCCAATATATTAAAGAGTCATAAAAATTGACCCATCTTATCCATACAAGAATTGACAGTGAAACTTTGAACATTGAAGTTTTCATCCAGGAAGTGAAAGGCTACATGAAAATGTAAAACAGCAGTTAACAAATTCCAGCTACTGCATAATTTGTTCATACTCAAGCTCCCAAATGCTATCAAAGCCAATCTTGATACTGCAACTTTAACGGCAAATAAACCTCAGACAAGTACTGAAACCCGAACAAGCTCAAAGCTTGAATCTCAACCTTCTGCTTAGTCTTCACCATCAAAGTCAACTCTTCAACCCAACCAGGATTCTTCTTCATAAAATCCTCCTCCAACATATCTTTCCCAATCTTAATATCTTGTCAATCATGGGCAACCTACACTGCTCCAGTATCTTATAATTATCGAGATCATTGGGCCTAATCCCTAGCCACTTGATATCAGGAGTGGTCAGATTAGCACTATTAACGACATATTCTTGGAACCGCACCTATATTCTTGAGAAGAAAACCACACCGAGTGAGACAATGGACATTTCATAAAAATATAGGATTATAGTGTTTGTAGGATTCCAATTCTCCACTCCTATTTTCCCCAAACACAAAAGAAAAAGCACTCAACACAACAGACACCCCAACCCAACCAAAAAAAAAAATGAAAATTCTTTCAGAGCAAAACCCAAATCAAAATCAAAACCAAATATTTCTTTTCTTTTCTTCTCTCAGGAACAACAACAAGAGGAGGAAGAAGAATAAGAAGAAGAAGCAGAGGAAAAGCATTTTATTTCCGATGGAAAATGCTTTTCCTTTCTGGGGATTTCATTTCCATAGCAACCTCACCAAATAATGCACCAGCATCACTGAAGCAACAAAATTATTGGAATGGGCTTTTAGTGATAGAGGTAGGATTTATTTTTATTTTATGAGTTGAAGAAGAAGAAGAAGAAATTGATATTAAAATGTGATCCATAGCCAACACCAAAGATCAAGTAATGAGATCTATAGCTTCAATTACCAATTTGGAATTACAACCGAGAGAGAGAGGAAATTAGGGATTTGGCTTGAAAAGAGGCAACAAAAAATTAAGATTTTAGGAAAAGAGGCAACAAGTTAAATGACCTTTTTGTCCTTGCCTACCATGTTGGAAAAAATTGACAGTGAAGAGATGAAAATACCCTCTGCCACGTCAGCTTTTTAAACGGTGTCAGTTGATTTGCCGTTATTTGCTATCGGAATGAAACACAGGGTACCAGTTTGTTAGGGTTCAAACCTCAAGGTGGAAATCAATTAGGGTTCAAACCACATAGTATTTTTTTTGTACTTTTCCCTTAAAATAAATAGGATTTTTTTTGGCTAATTACACAATTTCACCCAGAACTTTATCAAATTATTCTATCTCACATTTGTACTTCTATTTTGTTCAATATCACCTCTTAACTCTTATTTTTTATCTATTTATAACCCTTGTTAGTCACCAGACAAACTCGTGTATTTAAATTGCACTGAGCTGTAAGAGAATGTAAACGTGGATTGCTGAAATGGACACATACATTTGAAGTAAAATGGTTAAAGTAAAAAAATTACATATAACTAAATTGAAAAAATAAAATTAAAAAATGCAAGAATTACATATAACTTGTAATCTCTAACCTAACTCACTCGAAAATTTACAAGAATTGTTTATACTAATTTCAAACTCAAATTGAAGACGATGAAGTACCGATGAAGAGCAGACAGAAGCTAACATTTTCTTTACTCTGAAAATCAAAAGGTATTTGCATTTCCGTGTTTTTGCATGTCTCTTTGAAACTGTGCAATTTAAGTGAACTGCGAAGCTAAACAACAGTAGAGAATCCACCCGTTTGAGTTCTTCAAGGTAAGTTCTTTATGCTTATTTTTAAAATTTTTGTTGAAGAAACACAATGTTTATGTCTAGGTTGAAGTGTATTATAGTGGTTTTTTTTATGCTTTTGTGGAAAGTTAAGGTTTTTTTTTTAAATAAATTGAACATGTAGCGAATCAAGTGGGGTGGATTTTGTTCTATATGATGTTTTTGTGCAAGTTGGGGTGTTTGTTTATTATGTAAAGCATTGGTAGATTCTATTATAAATGGTAAAGTGGTTTTGATTATTTTTTTAATATTTTCTTTTACAGAATGGAAGATCAGGTCTTGAGGATAGAATGGCACTAAGGGGGAAAAATGGTATGACAGCCAAGTGCTCAATATGTTGGGGGTAAGATTGATGTAGAATACTTAGAGAGCGACAAACTTAGTTTACCTGATCTGATGTGGTATACTAGAAAATTCTATTACACTAGTGCAAAAGGGTTGTATTATAAGCCAAAAAAAGGTGGAAAGTTCATTTACATAAACAATGACTCTATCCTCTTAGAAATAGCCAATGGTTATAAAGATAGGGAGACCGTACGACTCTTTATTAACCATGTGGTAGATGTGCCTGTACTTGCTGGTGAAAATGATACAGCTACCTCAGTAAATGAAGATGCAGAGCACAGATCAGGTGCAAATCAAGGTATGGAAGGAAGTGATATAGAAGAAGATGAAGGCTTTATTTATGGAAATTTAAGTGAAAGTAGTAGTCATAATGAAGGTGGTAGTGAAGACATTAGGCTAAATGATGATGAGGTCCATGATAAGGTGTACAGTGATAATGATGAAGAAGAAAAAGTTATTAGAGAGGAAGCAAGATAGTTCAAAGTGAACTTAGAAAGAAAGAGAACACCTGAGTTTGTTGAAGATGTACCTCTAGGAGAAACTAGTGTTGACAGTGGGTATGAAAATTTTGGGAGACAATGTTATGAAGGTAGAGTAGGAAGAGGTGAACCTTATTATGATAGTGACAATCATGGCAGTGATGTTGAAGCTATGTCTGATGATGAAGAAGGAGATCTGCCCTAAAGAAGACCAAGCACACATGTGTACTATGATCTAATTACTGAGACGACCATATGGCAGCTAGATATGATTTTTGTTAATGTCAAACAATTTAGAGATTTTGTGTATAAATATATTGTCCTTAAGGGTATTAAATTAAATCTAAAGCCAAATGAGCCAACTAAAGTTAGGGTAAAATGCAAAGAAGAGGTTGCAAATGGGTTCTATATGTAGGGGTTAATTCAAAGAGCCAGAACTTAATAATAAAAACTTATAACCCTATGCATACTTATTTCAGGTATAATAGAACAGTCATTGTAATACAAATTACATTGCCACAAATATAAACACAAAATTTTATCTCAGCCTGGATTAAAATTTGGCATGGTTGATCTTATTAAGGAGGATTTAAAGATTTATGTTTCCATGAGTGTGTGTAGAAGGGCTAAGATTAAAGTTCTTTCAGAGTCAATGAGTGACCCTATAGCTGAATATCATAGTCTACATGATTATGTTGATAAAATTAATAGGTTCAATCCAGGCACAACCTACTTTGTTGAGTGTGAAAGGGGTGTTAGTGATATGCTGTAGGCCATTTTTAACTTTGTCATATTTCTATTTTATTAAAAAGGCATTTTATTTATTACTGGCTAATTCTAATAAGTTCCTTGAATAGTTAATTCTACCTAAGGTCATCAAGTATGTGACTTGATAGTAAAACTCTTAGTGATACTTGAATTCTATTCTAAATTATCCTTAGTCGATTATTGCTGTGGGAACAACAATGAATAAAGACTAGTATGAGGTTGACTGATGATTATGTTTTACTAATCATGTATATGAGATATTAAGTCAGACTCATAGGTACATGTTTAGGGAAATGATGTATTGGATCGACCCACTATGAGAATACTACATGGATAATTGTCATAAGTGATTCTTATCACAGTAGTATTATTTTAGTCCTCTAACCTGAAATCACCATGGTTTTCTACATAATCTGTTATGTATTTTGACACGTTCTTACATCATCTTTAGCTAGATGGTAAAATGGGTTGTGATTAGATATAAAATGATTTATGTGAGGAATGTGAATGATTGAGATGGAATTTGTTCCTCATCTATGATAAGAAGATATCTATGGGCCCCTCGATAAAGTTAGACTGAGAAATGCATGGTCATGCTAGAATAAATTGATAAAGAGTTATCAATATTGGATAAAGAGTTATCAGTATTAGTCTACTTGGGATTGAGAAATAATATGATTGAACTATATAAGGATGACATAATCCATGTCATATGCTCAATCAAGATATCGCGTGACAAAAGGACTACAATACACATGTGTATTAGGTTATGTCGGACTATCGACCTTCACACAACTTGGGTAGTCATAATATCTTGCTAGAAGCCACTTATGACTTGTGGACTAAAATAGGAATTTTAGGCCCACTGCCAATGTTGTGTGACCCTACAAGGTCACACACTTAGAATAGGTCCAAAGCAGACTTGGTTTGATTAACCCAATGATAATCTCTCTGAAAGAATAAATAAATAAATAAATATGTGTATATATTTATATTTATTTATTTATTTATTTTCTAATTTATTTAAGGTAAGAGTTATCTAAATAAATAGAAAATGATTCTAATTTTGGAATTAGAATCAAAGTAAAAAAAAAAAGAAATTTAAACTTACCAAAATTGTTTTGGTAAGTGGAGGTTTGTGAAACCCTAGAAAGGATGTCTATATATACATGTCATTCTTTAGGATTTTTACTATGCTTTCATTTTCCACTTTTTCTTCTACCACTTCTTTTGAGAAAAGAAAATACATATAGAGAGAAAAATAAAATAATAAGAGTCTTAGAAAAGGTGCTAGCACACCAATATTGCTTTGATCACAGAATCCCAACAGAGGGTACTAAGCAAGGTAAACAGAAATTCAAAAGATTTTATGTCTGTTTTAATACTCTTAAAGAAGGGTTCAAGGCAGGTTGCAGAAACTTTATTGGGTTGGATGGGTATTTTTTAAAGAGTCCTTTCAAAGGTTAATTACTCTGTGATTTTTCTAAAGACGGTAATAATCAAATGTTTCCTCTTACATGGGTGATTGTGGACATCGAGAATAAATGCAATTGGAAGTGGTTCATTGAACATGTAAAAGATAATTTGAGGTTGGGTGATGGAAAAGGACTTGTGATGGTGACAAACATGAAAAAGGTATATTCACACAATTTTTCTATTGTCATGTTGTTGTATTTATATAGAATGTGTTACTAACTTTAGTTATTTGTAGTTGAAAATGTGTAAGGGTTTAATGGAGGTTATGCATGAAGTCCTTGAAACTGAGCATATAATATGTGGTTAACATATTCTAACTGCTTGGAGCAAAAAATGGAGAGGGAAAAAAGGAGAAAAAATTACGGGAGTGTGCATATTCAACCTTTGAGGCAGAATTTAAAGATAATCTGATGGAGCTTAACAAGCTTGGCACAGGACTTATTGAGGAACTCTTATGTTATCCACATTAATAATGGTGTGGAGCTGTAGATGGCGGGGTTTAGCGCGCGCCCAAGTTTCTTGCAATTGCGACACTGTTTAAGCTCAGGGCTTTAGGGAACACACTACTATATCATAAAGACATAGCGTGGAGATGATGGAGTTGCCACCCAGGGTAATAACTGGGACAATATTGGAGGTGGTACTCGATTCTCTAAAAGAAAGCTAGCACCACAACCAGGAAATTCTGGATTCGGAATACTAACTTCTCTTAGTCT
>CATIWK010181947.1:0-26096 GCA_949634005.1 Mallotus japonicus
CGATTTGAATTTAAACATGCACAAAGGTGCACATCTTGTGCGTTTATTAATGCAAACAAGATTTACGAGTTTGGAGTGCTAGAACATATGTTTAGGATATGGAATATGCAATTGGAGACTTGGATAACATGTTTAAAACTATTTGCGCACAAATTTACATGAGTTCACTATTTGTGTTCAAACATGTGCAAAAGTGCACATTTTGTGTATTCATTAATCTCAATATAATTTACAAGTTTAGAATGCTAGAGCTTGGCATAGGAAAGAGACTACGCAATTGGAGCCTTGGATAATATTTCAAGTTAAAGAATATACAATTGGAGCCTCGGATAACATGTTTTAAAATAATTTATGCACAAATTTGCACGAGTTCATAATTTGCTTTCAAACATGAGTAAAAGTGCACGATGTTCATTTAATAATGTTAACAATATTTACGAGTTTAGAATGCTAGAATGTGCACTTAGGATACTGAATATGCAATTGGAGACTTGGATAATATGTTCAAAACCATTTGTGCATAAATTTGCACAAGTGAAAGATTTGAGTTCAAACATGCACATAAGTGCACATCTTGTGCATTTGTTAATAATGCCAACAAGATTTTAGAGTTTGGCATGTTAGAACTTGTGTTTAGGATATTGAATATGCAATTGGAGCCTTGGACAACATGGTGAGAACTATATGTGCACAAATTTGCACAAGTTCACAATTTGCATTCAAACATGCGCTAGAGTGCACGATTTGTTCATTTAATAAAGTCAACAAGATTTATGAGTTTAGAATGATACAATGTGCATTTGGGACTCTGAATATGCAATTGGAGAGTTGGATAATATGTTCAAAGCCATTTGTGCACAAATTTGCACAAGTGCAGGATTTGCGTTCAAACATACGCACAACTGCACATCTTATGCATTTATTAATGTAAACAAGATTCACGAGTTTGGAATGTTAGAACATACATTTAGGATACTAAATATACAATTGAAGCCTTGGATAACAAGTTTAAAACCATTTGTGCTCAAATTTGCACAAGTTCACGATTTGCATTCAAACTTGTGCAAAATTGCACATTTTGAGCATTCATTAGTGACAATATGATTTACAACTTTGGGATGCTAGAACGTGTATTTAGGATAAAGAATATGCAATTGGAGCCTCGGATAATATTTTAGGATAAAGAATATGCAATTGGAGCATTGGATAATATGTTCAAAATAATTTGTGCACAAATTTGAACAAGTGCACGACTTGAGTTCAAATATGTGCACAAATGCACATCTTGTGCATTTATTAATATCAATAATATTTATGAGTTTGGAATGCTACAATGTGCATTTGGGACACTGAATATGCAATTGGAACCTTGGATAATATGTTTAAAACCATTTGTGCATAAATTTGCATAAGTGCACGATTTGCATTCAAACATACGCACAAGTGCACATCTTGTGACATTATTAATGTCAACAAGATTCAGGACTTTTAAAATGTCAGAACATGTGTTTAGGATACTGAGTATGAAATTGGAGTCTTGGATAACATGTTTAATACAATTTGTGCACAAATTTACATAAGTTTACAATTTGCGTTCAAGCATGCGCAAAAGTGCACGATTTGTTCATTTAATAATGTCAATAAGATTGACGAGTTTGGAATGCGAGAATGTACATTTAGGATACTGAATATGCAATTGGAGACTTAGAGAATATGTTCAAAACCATTTGTGCATAAATTTGCATAAGTGAGCGATTTGCGTTCAAACATGCACACAAGTGCACATCTTGTGCATTTATTAATGTCAACAATATTTTAGAGTTTGACATGTTAGAACTCGTGTTTAGGATACTGAATATGCAATTGGAGCCTTGGATAACATGTCAAAATCATTTGTGCATAGATTTGCACAAGTTCACAATTTGTGTTCAAACATGCTCAAAAGTGCACATTTTGTGCGATTATTACCATTTGCGCAATTGGAGCCTTGGAGAATATGTCCAAAACCATTTGCGCACAAATTTACACACGGGTGCACGATTTGAATTCAAACATGTACAAAGGTGCACATCTTGTGCGTTTATTAATGCAAACAAGATTTACGAGTTTGGAGTGCTAAAACATTTGTTTAGGATATGGAATATGCAATTGGAGACTTGGATAACATGTTTAAAACCATTTGTGCTCAAATTTGCATAAGTTCACGATTTGCGTTCAAACATGTGCAAAAGTGCACATTTTGTGTATTCATTAATGTCAATATGATTTACAAGTTTGGAATGCTAGAGCTTGGCTTAGGAAAGAGACTACGCAATTGGAGCCTTGGCTAATATTTTTGCACCAGCAAGATAAGGTGTTACCTCGCCATGCAAGATGGGTGGCTTATTTGGAGAGGTTTGCTTATGTGGTGAAACATAAGTCTGGAGTTACTAATCGGATGGCTGATGCTTTGAGCCACAGGAGTTGTTTACTGGTTACTATAAGGGTTGAGGTGGCTGGTTTTGATTCATTTCGTGATATGCTTGCTTCTGACCCTTATTTTTCTGTGGTGATGCAAGATGTGTAGGCTGGGAAGAAAATAAAATTTTTGCTGCATGATGGGTTTTTATTTAAGGGTAACCAGCTGTGTATTCCAGATGGCAGTCTTCGCCTACATATAATTAAGGAATTGCACGGAGAAGGACATGTTGGCAGAGACAGAACTTTTCAATTGATTCAGGCTTCCTACTTTTGGTCTTCAATTCGCAAAAAAGTTAAGAAGTATGTGAAGAGGCCCAAAATCTGTCAAGTCTCTAAGGGAGCAGCAACAATGCAGGGCTTTATATGCCTCTACCAGTCCCTTCTCAACCTTGGACTGATATTAGCATGGATTTTATGTTGGGGTTGCCACGAACACAGCAAGGTAATGATTTCATCTTTGTTGTGGTTGATAGGTTTTCTAAGATGGCTCACTTTATTCTTTACAAGAAGACTACAGATGCTGTTAATGTGGCACAATTGTTCTTTCGAGATGTGTATCGTCTTCATGGGTTGCCTACCTCTATTGTCTCTGATAGAGATACCCGTTTCCTTAGCCATTTTTGGCGTAGCCTACGGAAGATGGTGAATACCCAACTGAATTTCAGCAGTGGATATCATCCTCAGACAAATGGGCAAACTGAGGTGGTGAACAGATCGTTAGGAAACTTATTGCTCTGTCTAACAGGGGATCATGTGAAAGGTTGGGATCAGAAACTATGCCAGGCTGAGTTTGCTCACAACTATGCTGTTAATAGAAGCACAGGTTTCAGTCCTTTTCGGGTTATTTATTCAGCTCAACCTAGAGGTCCTATTGACTTGATGACACTGTCTAGCAAGACAAGAGTTCATGGGAAGGTAGCAGATTTTGTTACAGCATTGCAGGATGTTCACAAGATAGTTTTTGAAAATCTGTCTGCTACTAACTCCAAATACAAATAGATTGCAGATCAGAAACGCAGGCATTTGAAGTTCAAAGTGGGTGATTTTGTGTGGGCAGTATTAACTAACGACCGTTTTCCAGCTGGGGAGTACAACAAGTTGTCTGCAAAGAAGATTGGTCCAGTTGAGGTGGTGGAAAAGATCAACCCTAATGCTTATCGTCTGAAGTTGCCTAGCTATGTTCACACTGCCGACGTGTTTAATGTGAAGCACTTGATTCCTTTCACTGGCGATTCTTCAGATGATGATGCTGTGCCAAATTCAAGGTCGAATTTTTTATCACCTTGGGGGAATGATGTGGACCATATGGCTTTAGCATATATGGATGGGCTGGAACTCCTACTTCAGTAGCTGCTGTAGCTTGAATACCCCAATAGGTCTTTACATCCAACTAGTCAATAATAGGAGAGCAAAAATAGTCCTCAACTTTCCACTCCCATTCAAGAGGAATCTCACTAATTTCCTTTCCTTTTTAGTCTCAATGGTCATTTCTACATACTTGAAATCACTAAAATAACAACCATAAAATTTTAGAAACAAAAAACAACAGTCAAACCACAACATGAAAAGGCACTATAAAATTTATATGTAAGCGTCTAATCAGAGAAATGAGAAACTAAGCAACTTACACTCATTTCAACTCACTAAGAAGAAAAAACTCACTGCATCCCCTCTCTTTTTTTGGAGTTAACTTAACACATTTCAACGCATTATAAAAAAAATTTAAATAAAAATCTAGCATTTGTTACTTGCAAAATCATTGCTACAGGTCGGAGATTCTTGCTTTCTTGCAGAACCGGTTGCGTGCGAGTGAGTTTCAAAAGAAAGAGTGCTAAAACCCCTTAAAACCCAAATTAATAGATAAAAAAAAAATAAGACAATTTTGTTCTCGCCTATTTGTTAATATGAGTCTGATTTATCTACTTGTAATTTTAAAGGGTTATAAATCTCCCGTAAAATAATGTGACTTAGTTATCTGTGAGATAAAAAAAAAAGTTGACCTATCTATTTTTTTCCATAATAGAACTTGACCAAGATTGACTTATTTTTTTATAGGATTTTTTATTTAATCTATATATTTATATGCATTAAAATATTAGTAAAAATAACAAAAATATCAACCATAATAGAATTTGACCAAGATTGACTTATTTTTGTTATAGAATTTTTTCTATTTAACCTATATATTTATATACATTAAAATATTAGTAAAAATAACAAAAATATTAAATCTAGCAATGAATTTAAGAAGTGAATATTATATGATTGACAAAAAAAATAAATTTTTTTAGCATTAATGGTTTTGTTATCTGTAAATCAAAATGTAAAGCTAAACCATGTGGGACTTTAGGAAAAGGTTTTATTTTTTAGAAATATTTTTGAATTTCGCTTTTGATGAGCGAGCTAAATTTTGCAGATGGTTATTGTATCATTACATTTTATTTACAAAAACATGAAAAAAAAACCTCCTACGCATTGCGTATAATATTTTTATGAGATTGGGTAAGAATCCTTAATAGGTGTTCATAGCCAAATTAACTCCCACTTCAGTAGATGTTGTAGCTTGAATACCTTAATAGGTATTTACATTCAACTAGTCAAGAATAGGAGAGCAAAACAAGTCCCCAACTTTCCACTTCTATTCAAGAGGAATCTCATTAATTTCCTTTCCCTTTTAGTCTCAATGGTCATTCTTATGTGCTTGAAATCACTAAAATGAAAACCACAAAATTTTAGAAACAAAAACTAATAACAACAATCAAACCACAATATAAAGATGCACTATAAAACCTATATGCAAGCATCTAATCAGAGAAATGAGAAATTAAGCAACTTATACTTATTTCAACCCACTAAGAAGAAAAAATTCACTACATTCCCTCTCTTTTTTTGGAGTTAATTTAACATATTTAAATGCATTATAAAAAAAGTTTAGCTAAAAATCTATGCAAGATTTAGCGTTCGTTACTTGCAAGATCATTGCTACAGGTTGGGGATTCTTGCTTTCTTACAGAACGGGTCGCGTGTGAGTGAGTTCCGAAAGAAAGAGTGCTAAAACCCCCTTAAAACCCAAGTGGCAGATGAAAAAATAGGACAATTTTGTTCACGCCTATTTATTAATGTAAGTTTGATTTATCTAGTTATACCTTTAAAGGGTCATAAATCTCCTGTAAAATAATGCGAATTAGTTATCTGTGAGATAAAAAAAGTTGACTTATTAATTTTTTTCCATAATAGAATTTGACCAAGATTGACTTATTTTTGTTATAGGATTTTTTATTTAACCTATATATTTGTATATATTAAAATATTAGTAAAAATAACAAAAATATCAACTATAATAGAATTTGACCAAGATTGACTTATTTTTTGTTATAGAATTTTTCTATTTAACCTATATATTTATATGTATTAAATACTGATGGAAGTCTAAAACATAGCTCTAAAATGGCTGGAACTGGTGTTATTATTTGAAACCATTTAGGTGGTTGGATTGGTGGATTTGCAGCAAACTTGGGTTCATGTGGACTTCTTGATGCAGAATGCTTGGGCATTATCTATGGTCTCAATCTCGCATGGGATTTGGGAATAAGACATCTTGAGGTTGAAACTGACAACAAGGCAATGGTGGACATCATTCATAAAAAGACTTGTTATCCTCTGCATCTTAAAGCTCTGTTTTTGGAGATAGAGAAGCTGTTGATGAAGAATTGGGAGGTTCTGGTCCACCATGTGCTACGAGAAGGGAATTTCTCTACTGACTTCTTAGCCAACTATGCTCTTTCAATGCTGTTGGGATGTATCAGACTTCCTAGCCCTCCCCCAGGCCTTAACAATTGGTTATATCATGATCAGATAGGGGTTTTAACCTCAAGGAACTGTATTGTGTAGTTGTTTTCTCTCATGGCTTTGCCATTCCCCTTTTATGTAAAAAAAAATATATTAGTAAAAATAACAAAAATATCAAATCTAACAAGGAATTTAAGAAGTGAATATTATATGATTGACAAAAAAAAAACATATATTTTTTTACATTTTTCATTGTTGATTTTATTATTTGGTGTTCTCTAAAATAAAATGTTAAGCTAAATCATGTGGTACTTTAGGAAAATGGTTTATTTTTTAGAAATATTTTTGAATTTCGCTTCTGATGAGTGTACTAAATTTTGTAGATGGTTGTTAGAAATTAGCAAGATTATTAGGAATTAAAGAAAAGTACTCAGATCGAATTAAATTAGTCAAAGTACAGTGGACTCTTAATAACGGTGGTTCAGATTTAAAAAATAGAAAACAAAAGAAAAATTAGCAAGATTATTAGGGATTAAAGAAAAGTGAAGGTTGTTAATGTTAATGTTAATGCACAAATAAGTAGATACATACATAGAAAATTGAAATACAACTTAAAGGATCCATTTTGATAACATTGTATTAATCCCTTAAGACTGTTGTTGAAGAAGGGATCATTGTCATAGCCTACCAAAAATTGTTGAACAATGAAAAAAACAAAATAAATTAAAGCTTATAGCTTTAAACAATGAACAAAAAAAGAACATAGAAACACACAAAGCTCAAATTTATATATATAATACATACGATGACGACGGTGATGGTAGACTTTTCTTTTTTCTTTTTACCTTTGTTGTGTTGAAGTTATGGTTTTTAGGCTATGTTTGGAATACAGGAAAATGAAAGAAGATAAAAAAAAATAAGTATGAAAAATAAAAAAGGAAAGTTACTTTTTATTGTTTGGAAAAAGGAAGGAAAATATAGGAAGGAAGAAAAGTGTACTTTATTTTCCTCTCTAACTTGTATCTCCAATTTGGGGAGAAAATGAAAAAAGAAAAGTGAAAAAGCATACAACACATTTAATTTTACAATTTTACTCTTATTTTCAATAAAAAGATAATTTTATTTTCCTTCATCTCTATATCATTTTTCTTCCATCCAAACATAGGAGGGGAAAATAAAAAATGAAAAATAACATTATTTTCCTTCATATTTTTCTCTCTATTTGTTTCTCCTTTTTCTCCCTTTCCAAACATATCCTTAAGGTCGGTTTCAGTGGCTTTTTTCCGAATAGTAAAAATATGGTGGGTTTTAATAACTAGGTCTAACCTTTGTATTTCTAATGGAAATTGATTTTTCTTTTGTGATACTACTATCTTTTAAAATGAAATTTGTTTACTTTTACTAATAGTTGAAATGGGAGACATTTTCTCTTATCTCGTGATAGAATCTTATGTCTCCAGCCCTTTCTAAAAAACGTGTCAGATAATGATGAGAATTTTAATGTTTTTATCCTTTTCTTAGACAAACCAACCTCTTTTGTCAGCTTCTCTGAAAAGGCTCCCTCTTCATATCTTAGCGACTTTCTACTTCCCTTTTCTTTTTAAAAGTTTGATTTTTTTCTCTTTTATTTCTTATTTTAGTGTGGTATTTTGCTATAGTGGTATAAGCCATCTTCTTCTTTTTTTGAACAATTTGACTGAAATGTGATTCCTTTTCCAATTGCATTTCTTGCTTTCTTTTGGGTGCACAAGCATTGTTCCTTGTTTTGTCTGGTTTTCTTTATCTTCTCATATGATCCTACTCAACCATTTATTATTTGCCTTCTTTTTTAGCATATCATTGACTTTTGTGATCAGCCTTATTATATCCTACTCAATCATTAGAAATGTACAAAGGGTCATGGTTGGCTGCTGAGGTACTCCGAAAGGCCGACAATTATATTTGTTATATTGGGTTCATCTGAACAGCACCTTGATGTGTTGAAAACCACATACCTTGGACTGTAGTCATAAGATGTTATTGACCAGAAAAGAAAGAGGCACGACCAATAATGTGTCTTTAAGTTCATCGTCGAATATCATTGAAGGATGTTATCTATTAGCATGATTATAGGAATTATGATATATTAGCATAATTATAGATATTGTATGAATTTACCCTAATTTCCTCCTATTATACAGATTTTTCTTGTTGTAAAGGTTACTTCATATTGTAGAGTTTCTTTCCTCTTTTAGCTCTATTCTTATACACTACAAATAGACCATTTCGTAATTTACAAAACAAATAATTCAATATAAAATATTCTCTGTTCATAATATGGTATCAGAGCTTAGTTCTACCTAAGTTTTTTTGTCTTTATGTCCAAAAGTAATACCTTTACTTCATCTGTTTTTTATTTTTTTTGTTCTTGTCAAACTCATTTCTAGATCTATTTTTTTGAAAATTCTGCCATAGAGAAAATTGATGATTCCAAACCAATTACCACTATTCTAACCAGATCAAATTATAATCTTTGGGTCTAAAGTATGAAAAATTTCTTAATTGGTCGTAAACTCTGGCTTATAGTTATTGGAGATATTGTTAAATCTATATAAGAAAAACATGAACCTGGTGCTAAGTTCTCTAAATAACTTGAAGATTGGGATAACAAAAATCACTAGATTATCACATGGTTTCGTAACACCTCTATTCCTTCCATTCATATTCAATTTGTTGATTTTGACATTGCTAAGGAAATATGAAATTTTTTAGCTAATCGATTCAAAGCCAATGGTCTTGCTCACTATTACTAATTGTGGACCATTCTACATACTCTTAAACAAGAACTAAGGCAATTAATGAATGATTTTCTTGCCTAAGTACAACCTATTTGGAATCAGTTAGCTTAAGCTAAAATCAGTGAATATCATCTCCATCTCATTCAGGTTCTCATGGCTCTTCGCCCAGAATATAAAGCAGTAAGGGCTTCATTATTATATCATCATCCTCTTTCTACTCTAGATACTACTGTTTAGGAGATCATTTTTGAAGAGACACATCTTGGCTTTGATAGGTCTCCATAAATTGACACTGCTCTCGCAACTACATAGTTCAAGACACACTACCAAAAATTATGACCAAAATTTTATAAGAATTATCACTAAACTAGTCATAATTTTTTTGATTGTCCCACTGTTGAATGCAGGTATTGTCATTAATTCATATTATTGAAAATTGTCCTACCCGCCCACCAAAACCCAAGGGTGGATCTTCTAAATTTAAGGGTTCTTCTCAATTTGGATCTTTTATTACTGTTATTGCTGCCTCTGATGGATCTACTACCATTACTGTGAGTGATCTTGAAGCTCTTCTAAAGTAGGTTCTCTCCTCTAGTTCTCCCTCCCTTACTGCCTTATTTGTCACCCCAGGTAAATCTCTTTGGCTTTTTAACTCTGCCTGTTGTAACCATATGACCTCAAATCTCTCTGATTTGTCAACTAAAACATCAATCTCCTCTCTTCCAGCTATTCATACTGTAAACAACATAAAAATGTCTATCACTCATATTAACCATGCAACTACTTCTAATTTTAATCTACATGATACGTACTTTGTTCTTAATCAAGCTTTAAATATTATTTCTGTTGGATAATTATGTGACTTAGGTCTTGACATAATTTTCTCTCCTTCTGGTTATCAAGTACTGGATTTGTAAATGGGTCAGACTCTTGGGAGGGGTCACAAAGTGGGAAGATTATTTAAGCTTAATAGATCGATCTATGGTATAAAGCAAGCTTTAAGGAGTTATAATCATCATTTCAATGAGGTTATCTATTCTTATGGTTTTATTAAGAACGATGATGAGCTATGTATTTACAAGAACGTTAGTGGGAGCCAACACACTTTCCTAGCCTTATTGATTGGTAATGATGTCGGTCTGATGACTTCTGTGAAAGTATGGTAATCGAAAACCTTCTCGATGAAAGACATAGGGGAGGCTACCTATATTCTCGGGATTCAAGTTTATAAAGATATATTAAAGAGAATGATAAGTTTATCCCAAAGTCTTTACTTGGAAAAGTTATTGAAGAGGTTCAACATGTTTGATTCTAAGAGAGGATTGTTAACTTTTAGGCATAGTGTCCACCTATCTAAGGAGATGTCACCCAAGACACTTGAGGAAATGGCAGAAATGACCAAGGTTCCTTATGTTTTGGCTATAGGAAGCCTAATATGTGCTATATTGTGTACTAGGTCGAATACTACCTATACTGTTAGTGTGATTAGTAGGTTTCAATCTAACCCAGGCTTGAAGCATTGGTGGCAATTAAGGCTATCCTTAAGTGCTTGAGAAGGACTAAGGATTTAGTCTTAACTTATGGAGGAGAAGACTTACAGCTTATAGGTTTAACATATTCTAACTTCCAGTCAGATGTGGATGATAGAAAGTCTATCTCCGAGTTTGTCTTCACCTGTAATGGAGGTGCAATGAGCTGGAAGAGTTCCAAGAAAAGTATCACTATTTATTCCATTACAAAGGTCGAGTATATAGTCGCATCAAATGCTGCTAAAGAAGTTATTTGGATTTGAAAGTTCATCATCAAACTAGGAGTTATTCCTTTCATTGAGTCGATAGTTCCTCTTTTCTGCGACAACAATGGGGCCATCGCTTTGGCAAAGGAATTGAGGTCTTACCAGAAGTCTAAACACATAGAAAGGCAATATCATGTAATCAGGGAACTTGTTAGAAAGGCAATGTGCTCGTGCAAAAGGTAGCTTCAATCGATAATGTGGCTAATCCACTGACTAAGGCACTCACCCAACTGTATTTAGACCATCATCTTGAGAAGATGGGTCCTAGATATTGTAGTAAATGGTGCTAGTGCATTTGGGAGATTGTTATTATAGATGTGCCCTAGTGCCATTTCTTGTAATATAAATGAAATTTTACTTTTATCCCTATGGCAATAAAATATTCATTTAAATAAAGTGTTTATTTATTTGAAAATTTACCTTTTAGCATAATGTTAAATGAGTTTATTATCAAGATTTAATAATATAAGTAACAAATTCATTTAATATATATGCTAAAAAATGTTCGCAGTCGTTAGATTAATATATGGATAGTGTTAATCTGTAGACTCTCAAATCTATCTATTTTCCTTAATTAGTATGTGATATCAATAGTAAGAGGCAGTAAGTCTTATGCTACTTGATGTGAGATATCAAAATAGACATGTGGATACTCATATGATTGATGGATTGAATTGTGACGTAAGATAAGTGATTCATGGAAGTTCACTTTTGTCAACAATTATTGTCTTGGACATAATAGTGCATATAGTTCTTTGACATGAGGCGATACGGTCATCCATATATGGTTGGTTAGAGTTTGATACCGCTTACATACATGTGCTAGCCATGTATGGGCATATAGCATGTGGTGACTTTAATCAATTATATGTAGAGATGAGTGATCGTCCAAAATGGAATTTATTACCTGGAGTGAACCAGGTTAAGATCCTATGTTATCTAAGTCATTTTCGATGAATAAGTACTTGACTAAGTCAAACTTGACTTATCCAAAAAGTTTCAGTGCTAGAATGAGTCTTTAGTAGGAGCCATGTTTTATCAAGAATTAAACTGAATATGAGGTCTTATGACTGAGGCAATTAGAGTTTGACTTGACTATAACTCTAGTTGATGTCAGGATTTTGAGATGAAGGGACATTGAGTGCACGACAATTATGTTCTATGGTTCTTGTGAATCTACAGATAGCATTCATTTCCAATTGGGTATTTGTGACATTTATACTAGGGGTCACTTAAGACGTATGAGAACTAAATGTGATTAATTAGGATTTTCACATTTACTTTAGATAAAGTTTTCTATAATATTAAGAGTTAATATTATTTCCTATTGTCATTTGGACTTGAACCTAGTAAGTCACACATACAAGAGTTGCATCGATAATGATAATTATTAATTAAAGAGTTTAATTGATTAATTAAATTAATTAAATTAAATTTGTGCTTGTGCGAGGATCTAGCACATCTCAAAATCTAATTCAAAGGTTAGGACTATTAAATATTAATTTGAACTTAATTCAATATGTGATATTAAGATTAAGGACCAATTGATATTTTCCCCCAATACTAGTTTAGATATGGGCCATTTATATATGTTGCTTCACAGATGATGTATGGGCTTGGATTAATATGTGTATTAGAGAGGTGGGTCTTATTTAAGTGTTAAATAGAGCCCATAAGTCTAATTAGTGGATGTTGTAGAGATAAGCCCATTCAAGAGCTAAGGAATTGTGACCTTCATGAGCACTATATATGCTCTCATAGATTTCCCTAACTTCAGGAGAAATACACTTAGTCCAAAGATGGATAAACAATCTTTTATACAGGTTCAAATTATGGAGAGAATATTATGAGACTTTAATTCTCAACTTCCTAGCTTGAATTTTGTCAACTAATAATGTTTCATTTATTAAGTATTTGACAATTGGTTTCTGTCATGACCCGAATCTATAGGTCTGTGACCGACACTAGGGAATGGGAATACATAAAGTACCCGAAACCCATAGTAAGCCTTAAAAATTTTTCGCGAAATAAAATTAATAAACATCAATACATAAAACCATAATGCATAATAACTCCATAAATAAAATATAAATATTCAAATTTCATAAATAAAATATTCTTCAAATACAATAATATAGTGTCTCATATCACATAAAACCATAATACAAATAAAAATCCAATTTCTTTAAGTAACTACTGCAGTGTCTAGAAGTTACTTATACAATGCATAATCAATCTAACATACATAATGCGGCCGGGGATGAATGAACACGGCACACTGAAGAGACACTGGCAAGCTGACTGTAAGGTCCTGAAAAATAGTTGAGGGGAATCAGACCTCACTGAGTGAATCAACTTTATGAAATGCATGATGGTTTTAAAACATTTATTAAAATCATTTTAGAACCTTTAAGGTAAATTAAATATAATACTTTGAAATTTTCTTTAATCAATTAAATAAGAAAATCCTCATGTAAAACCATATAGTAAAATTTCCTTTTATTAGAAAACTTGGTAGAACTCCTAGACCACAAAATTCTAAAAGTCACTTGACTTTTTCTTAATCCAATTGACTGTCGATCACAGAGAGCAAAGCATCAACCAGGGACCAGTCACAGTCTGTCTCTTATTTCAATCGACTATCGATTCTAGAGAGCGAAGCATCAACCAGGGACCAGCCACAGTCTATCTTTCTTCTAATTGTTATCTAGCGCCCAGAGAGCAAAGCATCAACCAGGGTCCAACCAGTAACATTTAACCTAGCCCAGTGAGCAAAGCATCACCAGGGCTCACATCCATAATTAAATACACTCAAATCAATAATGTTGCACAATAGTCCTGGTGATACCCACTAGGTAGCATGTTCTACCATTCTCAAAAATGTATATATATATTTCATAAATAAATCTTAACTAAATTCACAAATCATGTCATGATAAATAAATAAATAAATAAACAGTTAATTAAATACTCATGCTTCGTGTAAACGTGCATGCATACTAGCACAATTAAATTTCATGATTAATTTAAATATCATGCTTAAATTTAAGGAAAAATAAATATCTACTCCTAGCACACATTGCATAAAATCAACTCACAGGTGGAATGCGCTCCTTTGCTTTGACCCGACTGTCTCTGCCTCGAGGGTCGTGGTCCCGAAGTAGCTAAGAAAACGAAAAGGAATAACAGAATCAAAATCCTAACCTTAGACACAAGGAAATTCTAAGAAAGACTCAAGACTAGCAGTACTAATGTCACGTTTTACGAGAAATCTATCGAAAATTCGGCAGAGTTTCCTCTGTAAAACAGACATCTCTCTACCGAAGTAGAGTCGTTCCTGCAATTAAACGACACTTCTAATATCACACAGCTTCACAACTCAGGTTGGGCCCCCAAACTGCACTCCGTGCCCAACCGAGTTCACAATTCGCAAAATAAATAATACAGTACAAATAGTCTTTAAAATCATAAAAACCCTCATTTAAATATCACAAGTAATTTTCTTAACAAAATAAGATATAATAGTATTATTGAATATAAATAAAGCTTATCTTCAAAATTTACATAATACTAAAATTAAATCAAAATAATATCATTACTCAATAACCTTTAACTACTTAATATAAATACTCATATTACTTAATAAAATCATTAAAGCAAAATATTCGCGAATAAATATTTCAAATAATTTCTAATTTATAATTAAAATCCTCAAATACTCAAAATCTTATTTATAATATGAATTCACAACATACATAATATAATTACTCAATAATTCAATAAATCATAAAATAATCCAATAACTATATTAAACTTCAAAATACTAATTAAACTTATTATATTTACACAATGAATAGAAATTCTAATAATTATCTATAAATAGGAAATAATTTCCTAAAAATTAATTTAACACTTCATATACTTTAAATATCCTTTAAAACATGTTAATTTATATTTACTCACTTAAAATCATTAACTTACTCAATTAATAAAATACTACAATAATTATACATTTACTTGTATATTTCCGAAAAATTCACTAAAATTAGCTAAAATACACAAATTACTAATTTAGCTACTAAATAATAATTTACACCTCTAATAAATAAAAATAACAATATACATTATATTTTTAACTAATTTTATCAAAATCAATTTAAACTCAACATATACATATACTAAAAAAATTTCAATAATTCACAAATAATTTCTAAAAATTTAAACTAACTTAGAAAATAATCAACCATTAAATTAGCTCTCAAATAAGCTAATTAACATCAAATTATCACAATTAATCAAAATCAAAGTTTCCTAATTTTAACCTAAATAATTAAAATAAAATCATAAAAATTATAAAAACTAAGCAAATACACTACATTAAACCTCCTAATCACTAATCTAACAACAAACTAACATAAACTAACTTAAACCACCAAGTGACCCATTTAACCTAGAATTTAAAACACAAAAATGGAAGACTTGGAGAGGAGTTTACCTAAAGCTAGCTAAGGATTGTTGATGAGCAAGGAATGAGCTTCAACTTGAGCTCAAAAATGCTAAAAATGGCGTCCAAATATGCTGCTCAAGTTGCACAGAATCAAGCCGGATGCAGCAGGGAAAGGACGGCTGAGCTGCTGGCTGACCGGAGAGGAGAAGGAAGGAGGTGGTGGTGAGCTTGCAGTGGGCGGCCTGAGGTGCTGCTGGTGGAGGCGCAGTGACAGGGCTGACCGGACTGAAGAAGAAGAAGAAGAAGAAGAAAAAAAGAAGAAAGCAAAAGGAAAGAAAAGAAATCGAGAGAGAGAAAGAATAAGTGAGTGGTACATATATATTTTTTTTAATAATAATAATTCTCCACCACATGCTCAAAAGTGCATATATATATATTATACACACACATCTAAATGTGTATATATATATATAAATATATTTTATACATAAAACATCAAATAGTAAAGTGCATTTAAAATACATTAACCAATATCATGGAAATATATTAATTAACATAATTAATCAAAGTGAATTCTCACTAAATAATAATAATAATTAAAATAATAATATTTTATTAACACTGCAAATCTCATACTGAGATTTATAAATTTAAAAATGAGGAAAGATTCGGGGTATTACAGTTTCATCCATTCAACAACCTCTTTTGTGGTTAAAACTTCCACTTCTTCTTAGCTTGCCCAACTCCTCACTAAGATTCAAATTATGAAATAGTTTTCCATTTTTAGAAGCTAATTTAATTAAAGCATATGCTTCATTATTATGTTCTCAGGGTATCTAGGTGATTTTCAGTTGCCCTCCTTTGGATTCAAGCTTCTTTAGGAGCTGGTGAGCTTTATCCGAGTATTTAACTATGCTTGGATCTTTTTATTGTAAAGACTCAATTTATCTGGTTTACAACCAACTGTGAATCACAAAAAACCTTCAAGTACTCTACTCGTACTTCATTTGCTAACTTAAGTTCAATGACCATTGCCTCATGTTTGGCAATATTATTTGTAGCTTTGAACGTGATATTAATTTTACTAGGTCTGACTTATATTATTCTTACATCTGACCTTTGTGCACTAAAAACTCCATCAACATACAATTCCCATGTGGGGTAAACTTGGTTGGCTTCATTATTGATTGTCATCTTTTGGATGAAGTTAAAAAGTACCTAGGCTTTGATATATTGCCTAGATTCACAAGAGATTTTATTAAGAGAAATCAAACATCTAACAACCATTTTGAATCTACAGATCGGAGTGATAAGGAAGCTAATTAAGTTATGGTTGTCATTCTAAATACAACAAGTCATGAGAGTAATTTAAGGAGTTTTATTGGGACTTAATTACATCAAAATGGCAAGGCGACAAAAGAGTAATTTTCTACCTATAAACGATCAAGTAACAGCACAAAGTTAGGGATGTGATTGATTCAAATCTTGTATAATTAACTTGATAATTTTTTCCTTCTATTTATATCTTGTACTATTGTAAAAAAAACTATAAATATAATGAATTTAGAACTCTCTTCTCACTTTAAAAAGAGAAGTTGTTTTTTACAAAAAACTTGTCTAGCTCCAAACTATCTTTATGGTATTAGAGCCTCTTATGGGACAAGAGAGTTTTATACTATTTTTTGTTTCCATAATTTTCTTGAATGTTGACAATTTTGTTGCTGTTAAACTCACATTAGAAAATTATCCATTTTAGGATGAACATATACTTGCTTTAGCAGAAAGTCAAGATATGATAGGACTTCTCACGTCCAAAAAGGTGAACCAACCATGTATACCTATACTACAACAAAAAATACTTCAACCAAAGGAGATGAAACAAAATATATTTCAGAATATTATCTCAAATGACGAAAAATAAGATCATCTCCTATATAGGTGGATCATTAGAACACTTATAGAAGAAGCCTTAGGTCTTGTTATTGGCCTAGAATCATCACAATCAATTTGGAATGCTTTGAAGGAAGCATATGCTTAGGATTTTTAATATGAGAATTCACTTTTCGTCAACAACTCATATATCTTAGAAAATAACTAAATCAATCCCTGGCAGAACATTTGAGGAAGATTAAAAGTATATGTGATAGTCTTGTAGCCATAGGCAATCCAGTACCTGATAAGGCAAAAGTCTATTCTTTACTTGCTAATCTTGGCTTAAAGTATAAATCTTTCACAATTACAATGCTCAAACCTCCCATGCCATCTTATTCAGTGGTAGTATCACTTCTATAAGGATTGAACAACGAAACTTATGGGTTAAAGCATCCAATTCACTAACTTATGTGTTTTATAGACAATGTAATCAAAACCAGTAATAAATTTACAACAATAGCAATCACCAAAACAATCAATTCACATAAAAAAGTAGAGGATTTCAAGCTACTAACAATAATTTTCAATATCCAAATTATGTAGGTAATGATTCAAAGTCATAACAATAGTCATAGAGAGATAACAATTGGGCTTCGCGACCACTACCTCTTAGTAAATAATGAATGACGAGTACAAAGAAAGATGTACAAAAATGAGTACTATTAACTTCACAGGCAGTTTGGACATATTGCCAAAATATATTAGAGCCTACCAACACAAGCATTGAATAATGGTGAACTTCCCCAAGCTCTTGTCGCCCTCACCATGGACAATTCAATTGTAGATACAGAATGGATAACTGACACTGGTGCTTAGAATCATATGACCTCACATTTAGGTATGCTTTATAGTCTTAAAAAATATGTTGGTCATAATTCTATCTTCATTGGTGATGGTTATCCCTTGAAAATATATAGATGCAACTGGGGATACTTTAATTTCTAACGGTAAGAATAAATTATTTCTACATGATGTTTTACTTGTGCCATAGTTAACCAGAAATTTACTTTTCATTAGTCAATTAACAACACAATATCCATTAAGTTATGAATTTAATAATAAGTTATTTTGTATTAATGAATGACTTGCTCAGGGTCAATGTAAGAGAGATCTTTATGTCGTATCCAAATCCAAGGAAGCACACTTCTTCAATAGACAAAACTTAAGAACCGAAGAACTATGGCACCAATGTCTTGGACATCCACAAAGCTTATCTATTCAATTTTTACTCACTAAGAATTTAATTAATGTTAGTTCAATTAAAAAGGTCAAAATTGTTTGTGAAAGTTACCAATTAGGCAAACTTAGCAAGTTGCCATTTATTTTATCTCATTCTTCTAATGGTGGTATTTTTGAAAAAATTCATTGTGATATTTGAGGACCATTCTGTCATACATTAATTTTTGACTGTCCCCAAAAGGGTCTGATGATGAAAATAACTTCCTGAATATGACAAGTGTATGTTCGTTCGTACAGCCTCCGAAGCGTGCTAAAGTCTAAAGAACCCGAAAAACCCTAATTGAGCCTTTAAAGTGTGAGATTAGTTACCGAATCACTAAGTCGTACTTCGATTTCACAAAATATGAACTCTTGAAATGATAAGTAGCTGATTTCGAGCAATCGTTGCTTAAAATGTGTAACTTTTCAGACCAGTGTTTGTCTCGTAAGATCGAAGCTCAACTTCATGAAAACGGAAGCTGATTTTGACAAAACAGACATTGAAAATGCATTTAAATGGCCCGAAAACCTTGAAAACATTATAAAAACTCAAAAAATGGCCCCAAACAGCCCGGAAGACTCGAAGAAGCACTGCGTATGTGCACAGATGCACGTGGCCAAGCAGTTGAGCGCACAACCATGCAGTCAACATGCGATCGCATGGTCCTGTATGTGTACATGCACAACGCCTCGTACACACGCGCTCTTACATGCGTAGACACGCGTAAAAACCTAATGTTTTCTATAAATACTAGTCTCTACCTCCTATTTTAGGGGGCCTACACACACATGCCCAAACTCTGTCAAATTGAAGACTCAGGACTCCTATTTTACACACTTTTAGCTCGTTTCACTCATTTTTCTTAGGATTTTCAGATTGATTTGAACCAAATCCAACCATATCTTTGTCAAAGCACACTTCAAAGGTATAGAATTTACATTTTACACGTCATTTTCAACCTCTCGATGAGGATAGCTTGAGAATCACGCGAAGCTAAAGCTTTAAAAACTCAAAAACAAGCTCAATAAATCTAAGGACGAAATAATCATTTTTGCACGTTTATTTTACTGTTTTGCATTTTATTTTATTGTGATCGGCAATTGAGAAATTGTTATGATTTAAATGGTAAGACTGGCAATCTTGGATGTTGTTTGAATAATACCTGATTTATTTTGCTCACAATAAATTGTCATTTTGCATCCTCTAGCTTCGAAATGTAAAAAATTACAAAAATATCATTTTGCATTAGATCTACCCTTTTCATTATTTCTACATCATTTTTGTTATAAAAATCATATTTTTATAATAAAGCTTGCATCTTTATTTGTAAAAATACAAAATTTACCACTTTTACATCATTTCTACATCTTTTGCACACTTCAAACATTTCCTTGACAAAAATCATGTCAAAACACTTATTTTTGCATTGTTCATGCAGCTTATGTGAAAAATCATCATTTTCATATAAAGCTCGCATTTTGCATCCAAAGAGCAACAAAAATGTTATTTTTAACAAAATCATCAATATTGCATCATAATTGCATCTTAAAATAAAACTGTCACTCAATATGTCCAAAATCGCTTTATTGCATCAAAACTGCACCTTTGTATCAAGATTGTATCATCTTTTATTGTTCAAACATGAAAATAAGTATTTTCCTTCACTTTGCATTAAAATGCATTCAATAATGTGAAAGTTCACATCCTCGAGCTAGAGCCTCCATTTCGTGGTCTAATGATGCAGTCATGCACCTCCGTTCATTTTTCTCATCACTTAGAAATGTTCTATTATTTTAATAATAATCTTGTTTTCACTTCAATAATCCTGCAAGTGCACACAATTTCAACTGTATGCTTCTATCTTTTTATTCATTGATCGAATATATCTTATGCCTATTTACTGTCCTAATGGATGAATGGATGGAATTGCATATAGTTATGCTAACCTCCGTTTTGCAGGTGTATTCTAGATCTAGGACTAGATTTACATTTTCGCACCTTTTTCTCTTTCAAATGTATTTTACTAGGAAAGCCTTGCAAATAATTATAATTAATTCTCTTTACTTTCTGTTATTAACTGTTGCACCATGTGAATGTATATACAAATTGTCATACCAAAACTAGGGTGATGATACGGTAGCTATGTATCGAGTATTGTATAATGAGAGATAGCCAAAAAGTAGATGCGATCTCCCGAACCTAGAATCTCTGCCGGGGACAATACTCGTTGAGTGACCCGATGCCATCCCATTCATCTTTTTCCTGATTTTCTAAAAATCGTGTAGCAACTTCATAAACACAAAACATCTCGCATCCTCCCCAGACTAAATATTTTTGCTGTCCTATAAACGGAACAGATGTCCCTTTCGGTAAAGTTGCCAAAGTCCCTCATAGTCAATTTTCTCTAAAAAGAGGAAAATTAAGTTTCAGGTCGCTCCCACATTCCCTGTTTTATCTCTTGGAAAATTTCAGTACTATGATTGTTTTGTGAATGACTATTCTCATTATATTTGGTCAATTTCTTTTCCTGCCAAATATGACATTGTTAATGTATATTTAACTTTTGAAAACTATATGCAGCGTCAATTTGATAAAAAGATTAAGATTTTTCATTTTGATAGTGGAGGTGAGTTTGTAAATAAAAGACTTGTATCACACTTTCAGCAACCAGGAATTGCTCATCAGTTTTCATGTCCTCACACACCTGAACAAATAAGCATTGTTGAACACCGCCATCGTACTATTAGAGAAATTAGGATGCCTATGATTTTTCACAGTGGAGTACCCAATTTCCTATGGGTTGAGGCCTTTACTACAGTAGCCCTTTTAATTAATCTTTTGCCCTCTTCTTCTATTAATTTTGATTCTTCTTATTTTCATTCATATGGTGCTCATTCTAATTATTCTATTTTACGTGTGTTTAATACTCGAAGCTATACGTGGGATACTAAGAAAAATAAGTTTGATTATAAAAAAGTTCTTTATATTTTTCTAGGTTACAATGACAAGCATAAAGGATACCGATGCTTTAATTCCAAAAACTTACAGGATGTTTGTCTCAAGATACATTATGTTTGATGAAAATATGTTTCCTTACAAAGCAAAAGAATTATTACCATCTTCAATTGTTTGTATGCTAAATGTTTTAGACTCTTTACCATCTACTTCTACAACTTAGACACTTACATTAACTACAAACGACCTGACACATATTCTACTACCATGCAATAGTTTGAGTACACCACCAACTATGCACATACTACCTTTTGATGTACCATCTGATCCTCTTACAGATTATGTCAATGACTACATACCTAACTCTTTTGCCACCTGTTGTGCTAGACTCTTCATCTTAAAATCATAATATGACTGTTGTGACCGCTTAAAACACAGAAGACATCAACTCAATGATTGAAAATTTCTCCACCAGGTATCCCTCTAATACTCCTTCATCCTCAAGTTCTCACTCTTCTCTTAATTTTGAACAAGTTTAACCATCATTTCATCATATAGTTACAAGGGCTCAACATGGCATTTACAAGCCTAATTCACATTATACTTTAATTCTTGCATGTGGAGATGTACCTTGTCAACCACGTATTGTCACTTTGACATGATAGGTGGAGGAAAGCTATGCTTGATGAACTTGATGCTTTGCATTAAAATCAAATATGGGCCTTAGTTCCTAAAGAACCTCATATGAATGTTATGGGATCAAAATGGGTGTTTAAAGCTAAATTAAAAGAAAATGGCACTCTTAATAGGCTAAAAGCTAGGTTAGTTGCCAAAGGATATCATCAAGTTAATGGCATAGACTATATCAAAACTTTTTCCCCTATTATAAAACTAGGTACTATTCAATTAGTTTTTATTTCAACTTTGGTTTGAAAATGGGACAATAGGCAGCTTGATGTTAAAAATGTTTTTCTCCATGGTTATATAAATGAAGATATTTATATTGAACAACCACCTGGTATGACTGATTCAAACTTTTCATCTCATGTTTGTAAGCTTCAAAAAGCTCTTTATGGCCTCAAACAGACACCAAAAGCATGGCTTGATCGCTTTAATTCTTTTTTACTTAAACATGGGTTCTTTTGTAGTTTGGTTGATCCATCTTTATTTATCTTGCAATCATCTAGCGGCACATTGATCTTACTTCTTTATATTGATGATATGATATTGACAGGTTTTGATTTGAAATTACTTGTTGATTTTATTGCACTTTTACATTTGGAATTTGCAATGAAGGATCTTGGTCACATACATCATTTTCTTGGAATATAAGTTCAATGGCATAATAACACTCTGCATCTTTTGCAGGCTCACTATTCTCATACTATTATTGACAAATCTCAAATGCTTGATTTCAAACTAATGAATACGCCAATGGAGTCAAAAGCCAAGGGTCTTAATGATGATACCTCATTTTCAAATTCTACATTTTACCAAAGCATTATTGGTGAATTACAATACTTAATGCTCAACAGACCCGATTCTCTTTTAGTGTTAATGATGTTTCTCAATTTATGCAGTCACCAACTATTATTAGCATGAAAATGGTTTGGTGTAATTTGAGATATGTTAAAGGATCTATTACTTTAGGTTTGCATCTAACTGGTGATACTACACTTGATCTTTGTGCTTTTTCTAATGTAGATTGGGCAGGTTGTCCAATTACAAGATGGTTAACAATAAGTTTTTGCACATTTTTGGGGCAGAATATTATCTCTTTATGTGCTAAGAAATGACCTACAATTTCATGCTCAAGTATAAAAGTCGACTATCGTCCTATGGCCAACACAACAGTTGAGTTAACTTGGCTCACATTTCTTTTATTAGATCTTCATGTTCCTCAATCACATCCACTAATACTTTTGTTATGATAACTTGAGTGCGTTATATATGACCATTAATCCTATATTTCACGCTCATCGAAAACACATTGAATCAGATTACCATTTTGTTCATGAACGAGTTTTAATGGTTCTCCTTATTACTCATCATGTCTGTTCTTCCATACAGCTTGCCTTGTGGACATTTTTACTAAACCACTGTGTAAGGCATCCCTACATCATTTTCATAGAAAATTGTGCCTTCAGCCTCGACACAATTTGAGGGAGGGTATTAAATGAAATCAAACATCTAACAACCATCTTGAATCTATAGATTGGAGTGATAAGGATTGGAGAGATAAGGATGTTAAATGGAGTGATAAGGAAGCTAATCAAGTTATGGTTGTCATTCCTAATACAACAAGTCATGAGAGTAATTCAAAGAGTTGTATTGAGACTCAATTGCATCAAAATTGTAAGACAACAAAAGAGCAATTTTCTTCCTCATAAATGGTCAAGTAACAACACAAAGTTAGGGATGTATCAAATCTTGTATGATTGACTTGATAATTTTTTTCCTTCTATGTATATCTTTTTTACTATTGTAAAAAAACCTATAAATATAGTGAATTTAGAACTCTCTTCTCACATTGAAAAGAGAAGTTGTTTTTTATAAAAAAAAAAAACTTGTTAAGCTCTAAATTTTCTTTAATGCCATGCTCTCTTAGTTGTATCGACCATTGAACCAGTCGACCGGATGTCTTAGGTCTTTGCAAGATTTTTCTGAGTTGGAGGTTAGTTTGGATGATAATAGGGCGTGCTTGGAAATAATGTCTGAGCTTGAGAGCTGTATGAACTACTATTAAAGCTAATTTATCAAGCTTCGGGTATCGAACTTCAGATCTCCTAAGAACTTTGCTTACATAATAAGCTGGACTTTTGTTCACCCTAATCTTCTCTAACTAATACGGGCAATGGACTCATGCCCAACTGAAAGATATTAATATATTATTATAATATCAAAATAATTATAAATTAATAAAACTAATTAATTTACAATCGTTACAATTTAATTAATTTTTGAAGTTAACTTTTATTAAAAAAAAATAAAGAAAGAGACCGTTGTTTTATTTGTAAATAGTTATGAAATAACCTTTTTTCCAAAAAAAAAAAAAGTTATGAAATAACCTAAATTAATAAGTTATTAAATTAATAATTGAATGTAATAGTCATAAATTAATCTAAATTAATGACTATAAATTACGAAATTGATAATTGAAAGTAATATCTATTTAGGAATACTGGTCAATTTGCCCGCCAAACCTTTTACTAGTTCAAATAAGTCACTTTGGATCTTTTACACTATGTATGGATCGAGGGAAATATAAAGGGAATCGAAGGGAAATTAGATTTTATGTTATTTGACTATTAAAAGTTGACATAAATAGGGAAGGGAATTAAAGGGGAATTATTTCCCCTCATTCCCCTTATAGAAGGTGAAATTGATTACACTCTATATTGGAATGTAAAATATTTCAACTCCAAAACAAATTGTAATTTAATTTTTTTTTTATTTTCTTTTTAAACATTTTTCCTTCTTCTCTCTTTATTAACTAATTTTAAGTTGTCAAATACAACAAAATTTATAGTTTTTTATTCCCTTCCCTTCCCCTCCCTTCCCCTTTAAAAATCTTCCCTTCCCTTCCCTCTATAGTTGTCATGCATAGGGTTGTCAATTTAGCCATTGAACTTTCAAACAAAGGCCGAATTACCCCTAAATAATACAATTAGCCCCTTATTTTTTGATAGATAGACAAAAAAGACTCTAACAAATTACAAATACCTCCATAATATTTTAATTAGTTGATAAATAAGTCCTCATTTTAGTATTATAATTTTTTTATTAAAAAATTTAATTTTAGACTTATATTTAATTCATTTATAACTTCTAAAATTTAAGAATATAATAATACATTATATAAATATAAATTTAGAATTCACCAATAATTTTTAGTAGTGTTAAAATATAAAACTTTTATTCATATGTAAATTGATTTATTACTTTATATTAAAAATATAATATATTATTAGCTTCAATATTAAAATTGATGGACTATAATAAAGTAATTAATTTTTACTTTTTTTGATAATATATTGTAATATTAAAGTAATACAAATATAATAATTCTAAAAATAAAAATAAAATTGTAAATTATAAAATTGATAAAATGTAAAACTAAAATTTATTATTATTATCATTAAATTTTTTATTAATTTAATATTAAGCTACTAATATATTGTTTCAACGTACATATTAAATTTTATTTTTATATATTTTTAATTATAAATAAATTTAAATGTCAAAGATAATTTTAAAAAATAAAATTAATTTATATGTGAATAAAAGTTTTATATTTCAACATTATTAAAACTGTTGGTGAATACTAAATTTATATTTATATAATATATTATTAGATTCTTAAATTTTACAAATTATAAATGAATTAAATATAATTATAAAATTAATTTCTTAACTAAAATAAGGGCTTATTTGTCAACTACTTAAAACATTATGGAGATATTCGTAACTAGTTAGGGCCTTTTTGTCTATCTGTCAAAAAATAAGCAGCTGATTATATTATTTAGGGATGAGTTGACCTTTGTTGAAAAGTTTAGTGGTTAAATTAACCTTATAAGATAAAAGTAATTTATTTGACCCTGGATAAAAAATTCAGGGGGCCAATTAATCCTTATTCCTTCTATTTATCTTTTTCCTTCTATTTAAAATATATTAATGTCTATAAAAATTAGCCTCTTACTATAGTACAAATGTTTGTATCTA
>CATIWK010181994.1:0-18912 GCA_949634005.1 Mallotus japonicus
TAGAGGAGCCTTTATTTAATTTTATTAAACATGATTTGAAAAGTGTAGAAGAGTAAGCTTTAGTATCCATCTTGGGCTATGTAAGACGAGATGAGATACTAATCGTCCACCTCGGGCTACGTGAGACGGGGTGTGACATCAACTCTCCCAACTATTTAAATTTACGAAAAATGTAAAAATTTTACTTTATCTTTTGTGAAATAATATTATTTTTCATAAATTTAAAAATTAGTATTTCTTTTATTATAATTTGATATATTTTTTCTATTAAATTATTATTTATTATAAAATTAAATCATTTTTCATTTTTTATAAATGTTATCGTCACTTTATTAATTGAAAATGTTTTTTTTAATTGGTACTTTTATAAAGAAAAAATTTTAATTTAGAAAATTTATTTTATTCATAAAATATTGTTTTTTTCTTGAAATAACATTAAATTTTCTAAGTGTAAGAATTAATATTTTTATTATAACTTGATATATTTTAATAAATAATACCCAAATCATTAATGAGACCATAATTAGGAAGTTCAGCATTCAAAGGCTCATATAGAGCTCAAAATTTTGTGAAGAAAGAAGCAAGTTAGGAAGAATAATAGACTCCTATTTAGGTAAAAAATTTCTACTCCATGGAGTGAAGTGCCCTTATAAATATTTTTTATTCCTTTCACTTCAGAATCCAATTCTTCTCTTTTTTTTTTTTTTTGAATGCTATTCTATTCTTCTCCTTAACAATTTTATTCTTTATTATTCCTTACATGGTGATCTAATTTAAGCATTGAAGTTTGTATGGACACCCTAACTCTTTAGTTTTCGTAGGATTTAAGTATTTAAGAACCAGTTATCAGTAAATTATCACTATTTTTCTTTAATTTAAAATAATTTTATGTAAAATTTGTTAAAATAATTTCAATTTATATAATTATAAAAATTATAAAAAAATTCATAAAAAGTATTTTTTTTTTCTATGGTGCAACAATTTAATGTAAAATATATCAAAATTATAATGCAAAACACTTTAATTTTTATATTTACAGAAAATGATATTATTTATAAAAAAACACAATACTTTTTTATTTTTTTAATTTAAATAAATGTTCTCAAATAAAGTATATTATTTTATTTTAATAAATTACCTAAAATTGAATCCCTTTGTAATAGTGAGAAAAAAAAAAACCGAAATTCGTTTGCCCCGAATAGATTAGTAATCAGGTCAAATTTCGCTATATATTTTTCCTGTTATATTAGGCAATTAGGTCAAAATCCCTAGCAGAACAAAATCCGAACTTGCTTTTTAACCTCAAGTCCAGTCCAGTCCAGTCGAGAGCCCTCCTCCATCTCTCCCTTTGATGCGTTTTCGTCTCTGGTACCCATAGCGGCCGTTAGGGTTTCTTTCTTTCACCATTGCAGCAGGTAAAAACAGGACTAGCAGAACGTATGACCAAGACAATGAAGAAGACAAGGCAGACGAAAACCGGTGAAATGGATAGCAACGACCGTGATTGGGACTTCAAGAAGATTATGAAAGATATCGAGCTTTTCGGTATATTCAATTTTTCTTCTTCTTTTCATTTCAATCTTCTCTGCAATTATACATGTTACAGAGTGTACGTGCATAGATTTCTTTATCGTTCTGATTGCGGCTTCTGTTTTTCCGGAAGGTTTTTTTTTTTTTTTTTTGCTTCTATTGACTACCAATTTAGCAGTGATTGCTTAATAGTTGATGTCATTAGGTTGAAATCAGGTTTCATGTAGTAGCATCACCGCTGTTGCGATTTTTGCAAATTTTATACCTGTTAAATGTTAGGGATAGGTTTTGTCTAATGTTAACTAAATTATGTTTCATACAATGAGCTCATTTCCGGTAATCCAAAATTGGGTTCAAGAAATTGGTATGCAGTGAGAATTCTTGATGAGTGATAATAAGATGGAGCGGGTTACTCAGGAGTTGTAGAATTGATGTTGACATTCTAAGGTCATTTAGATGAAATTTGTGAGACTGTGAGTCCAATTGGTTTGGTGCTCCTATGAGAAGCCACTAATAACTTTTTAAGTTCTCCCCTGAGGTTGCTATATAAAGCTAGTTCTTGTGTTTTGGATGATGTGGAAGAAAAGTTATTGCAATTAATATATAGGATTCATGTGTTTCACTTGTGGCAAGATACGAAGATGATTCTTTTTTTTGTGCCTGGTGATGTAATCTCGCATGGTTGGTAAATAACCTAGAAGTTCTGACTCTAATTTGCTGGTAATGCGGATTGAACCAAAGATTGCTTTATTTATTTATGTTTTTAAATGCTCTCTCTTTGTTTTTGGCCAACACTAGTGTCTAATGTAATTGTATGGGCTTGCAGGTTAGATTGTAGGTACTGGGCAATTATGGTGAATCTTAACGAAGCAAATATATATATATATATTTTGTTTGTCATTTGATTTGCATTTGACCCGTGGTAATTTGTGTTTTGATACTTGTTATTCAGATGCCTCACATATGACATGGAAAGAGAAGAAAGAGTTAGAGAACCGGAAGATAGTCAATCTTGGTGGGAAGGTAAGAATTATTTGTGTGCTCTTTATGTGCAAAGCACACAGATGAGGGGTTTGCTTCTCATATATGAAAGTGATGTTTCCAGTCTGAAAGCTAATTGAAACTTTATCTCTACACAGCCTCCAAAAAAACAGAGACTGCCTTTAAGCGTAGCCCGGGTGCAAATGAAGAAACAAAAAGAAAGAGAAGAGAAAATACTTGAGGAGGTGATACATAATTCTATCACCCTTTCTATTTCCTGAAGCTAATTGATTGATTTGGCTGCACAAAACTTGTTGCACGCTCACTAACTGTTGTATAATATAGAATATGATTCTTGGACGATTTGGAGGTAGGCTTGGTGGTAGAGCTAGAAGATCAGCAGACAAGCGTAATCCTGAGGACAGGGTTCTAAGATCAAGTGAAGGTTACTTTAGAAATGGCGTACTGGATGTGAAACATATGTTAAAATCCACCCCATCTAGGGACAATGATTCTGGTAATCATTTAGTCAGTCTAGGGAAGAAAAAAAAGAAGAATGGAGGTGGAAAGAAAATCCGGGGAGGGGAAAAGAAAAAAGGTGGTGGTAGGAAGCAGCACTAAATGCAGAAGTTTAGTAATTGTGCCGAGAGGATGGATAAAATCAAACTTCTGCAGTGGAGATAGTCAGCTACTGGTGACTTTGCTGAAAAGGATTCTATAACTCAGCTTCAGTTCCAATTATATGACCCTTCTTTTCTGCTCTATTTTTTATTAATAGAATTTGTTCAATGATGTTGCTTTGCTGTGCTGCACCTGTATTGATTGCAGTTAATAGAACTCCTTTTCAACCCCATTACACTCGCCCACAGAATTTATAATATCTAGTGTGGTATTAGTATTAGTATTGTCATTGAACCTCCAATACATAAAAAAGCATGGACAAGGAAACTGAAAGCCAGATCTCATCTTGAACATTGCGATAAAGAATTATTTCATGCTGTTTGATGCATGCATTTACAATTTGTTTGGATGGGGTGAGGTGGAGGTTCGCCAAGAAAAGGGAAGGCAAATAACTACTTTAACTTGTTGAGAACAAACAATATGAAGTAGTTGCTTCCGCTTCCTTTTGACTTGCAGCCTATAGAAACTGAACAAAAAACGCTGTTAGTGAGGGGAAGTTGGGGCGTTGATACACTTGATGCAATGTATTAAGTTAGAATAGATGCTCAATGCTAAAAAGTCAATTGTAGGGCGCATCAATTATTGTAAATAAAATAATCATATCAAGTAATGTAACGGAGACAGTTAGGAATTTATTGAGTTGGTAGCGGCATTTTCTACCATCTAAAGCACCATCCTCCATCGACAGTGGCGATCAACCTGGTCCCTCTTCTCTCTTTTCAAGCAGCGGCTAAGCAAAACACAGGTCCCTTTAAGGTGGGGCTTATTTACGCATTGCCAGAAAAATAATCATGAATGCTTCCAAATTCAAGTAAACTATCCGTCGTTTTGTTAAACGATGCTTAATCTTATATTTGATAATATAATATAATGCAGAAAAAAATTGGCCATAAAACCAAAAAGGCATGCGAGGCAATTTGTTATTGTGATCGAAAATGGCCCCTCAGGAAGAGAGAAGAGCGTATGTAAACCACAATGTTGGAATGATCTTTAATAAATTAAAAAAAAAAAAGCATAATAAAAATCAGGACACTATTAGTGAGGTCATATATAATAAGATTTTTCAACTTTTTTTATCTTTGAATTAATGAAGCTTCAATTCATGTGGTGACATTTGGTTAATTGGTCATATTCATCATACATTCAAAGATCAACATCAGGCGGCAATATATACAGACCAATTGAACGGATCAAAAAAATACATCTACACTCATACACATGAAATAATATAAAATTGAAAATCCAACAAGAAAAGGCTTAATTTGCTTGACTGCTGGATCTCTCGCATCACATGTCGGATTAAAAAAATTGTCAATGGTAAACACTAAACTAAAAAGATATCTCAATTAAAATATACAACATTATTAATTGTGACAATAATAATAGTAATATATAATACATTGTCAATGCCATCATTATATCCAAGCTCGACAAACCCGTGTACCTTCGTTCAATTCATTCATTTCGGCCCCATGACCCATGATCCTGTCTTCGCAACCCATCACTTGTTTTTACGTATGTGTTTTGAAGAGGTGAAAAAGGTAAGGTGAAGGTACCAGCCTGTACTAATAGCACAAACCTTAAGGTACCTACATGGGTCACACACGTAATAAACACAACAAAAGAAAAGTGTTTGTCTTTAATAGGTACAGCAGTTGAAACTTAAAACCGTTGTAAGTAAAAGTGTTTGACCATCTGCTCGCCCAGCCGATAAATTATTCATAAGATAACCACTCTCCCATTCCCATACAACAACCGTGCTGCGCTGTCACTTTACCAATATACGGAAACTACGCTCTCTCCACGCGGAACCACTTTGCTTTCCCTTAAATCATTATCTCTCCCCATCCTAATCAATCACTAATCTCTCTTCCTATTGGTTCGTGTACTTCACACACTGCTACATATACAGTACAATCCTTTTGAGAACAAAATTCCAGAAAACCGATGTGAAGTGAAAGAGCCGTTGCCCAACCCACGAGGCTATTTGCCGACACAATCCTAACCTTCCCTTTCATTTTTTTGTGTTTTATAAAAATATTATCTCACTTTAGCTTAAAAAAATTTGATGTATGTATTTTTTTTTCTGAACACAGATTTGATGTGTATATAAATAAGAAAAAATTTGCAGTGGGAGTTGATAGGTGGGTTAGTTCGGCAATGGATATATATGCTGAAAAAACGTTGCATCGCAAAGTACATGAACAAGGGACTCTGAGAGATTGATTGAAATTCTATCAACTGTTTGCTTATCCAACAATATTCCCATTTCTGGCTTTTCTTCTTCTCTTCAGCTAAATTTTAGTATTTTTAGTTATTAATAAGTAAAGAAGGCAGGCGTGTATGGTAGCGTGCTTCCTACTTATCCTTCAGAAGGAAAGGAGTGGCGGCGAATCATTCTATTGCTTTGGTTGAGCTAAAAGCTATCCAAATACTCCCTTCCTCAACTTTGGCATTTCCCAAGTCGCCATCTTTCGGGATTTCTCTTCTCTTCTCTTCTCTTCTTTTCTTCTTTAAGTTCAGCCTCCAATCTTACTGCCTGTTTTATTTGATAGTCACTCAAGTAAGAATTTTTCTCTTTTTTTTCTTCTTCATCTCTTTTTTCATTTATTGTAGTTTGATTTTGCTTTTTGATATAAAAGTTGTTAACTTTACGTGTTAAAAAAAAAAAAAAAAAAGTCTCATCTTTTCTCAATTGAAGCTACAGCTACTCTAGCTGTAGGATCAGCATTGTGGTTAATTCGATGCTTGCATTTACTTTTTTTTTGGATTTTTTTGGGTTTTGCAGATCTTTGTTCAAGATATTATGATATGGCAACTCTAGGGGATATAGGGGTTTCTGCAGCTTTAAATCTTCTATCCGCATTTATTTTCCTTTTGGCTTTTGCTATCTTAAGGCTTCAGCCCTTCAATGATAGAGTTTACTTTCCGAAATGGTATCTTAAGGGATTAAGAAGTAGTCCTACGCGTTCAGGAGCCTTTGTCACGAGGTTTGTCAATTTGGACTTTCGATCTTATCTCAGATTTCTCAATTGGATGCCTGAAGCTTTGAGAATGCCAGAGCCCGAGCTTATTGAACATGCTGGATTGGATTCTGCTGTTTACTTGCGCATTTACTTGATAGGGTATCTTCAACTTATTAGTCTTTAATTTATGTATAATCAAAAAACTTTTGGACACACTTTTTGTGTGATGCACTGAGCTTTTTGTTGTTCATGTTGTTGCTTTTGATGCAGACTTAAGATTTTTGTTCCTATTGCATTCCTTGCTTGGGCTGTCTTGGTTCCAGTTAATTGGACAAACAACACCTTGGATCTAGCTCTAGGCAATGTCACCTCTAGCGACATTGACAAGCTTTCAATTTCGAATATCCCTCTAAGCTCACAAAGGTATCGAAGCATTTACTATTGCTTCCTTTTGAGTTCTCATTTTGTTGATAATCTCTTTTGCATATCCAGTACGGTTATCATAATACTGTAGCAAGGAAAAAAAATGTCCTGTTTCGGTTTTCTTTTAGCAAATTATGCATTAGGTGGAAACTTAAATAATTTCTTTTTCATTCTTGGATTCATGTTTTAGCTAATTTTTTAGAGATGGTAGTGTGTGTATATGTATATATGTATGTATATCTTTTGGTTTGCATTTTGTTTTTCTTTACATTTCAGTTTTTTTTTTGAATATCCTGCCTCTACTTTCTAATCCTTGGCTCCTGCTGCAGCTACTTGTTTTCTTTTCAGTTGTGTTCCGTAACATTTATAACATAAGATTCTGTGTGTTGTCAAAATTTTTGTAAAGGTGAATGATCCTTTAGCTTTACAAATCTTTTTTCTGTATTAATCATGTTAGCTCTTTGATTGCAGATTTTGGGCACATATTCTGATGGCTTATGCCTTTACTTTTTGGACTTGCTATGTCTTAATGAAGGAGTATGAGAAAGTTGCTACAATGAGGTTGCAATTTGTTGCCTCAGAAAGACGTCGTGCAGATCAGTTTACAGTATGAAATATTGCTTGCCTTGTCAAATTTGTTAAATTTTTATAATTATGATTTTCAATAGCAGGGTTTGTTCTGATGTTTGCTTTAAAAAGAACATGATTTTGAAGTATTTGTCAAATTAGATAGGTAGGATTAATTGCTGACAAGCTTGTTATTTTATTTTCATAGTTCACTATAGTTTACTGTTTATCACACCTTTAAATTTGTTTCCGAGTTTGCGTAACAAACTTGTATCCTGGAATTTTCTACAGGTCCTTGTCAGAAATGTACCTCCGGATCCTGATGAATCTGTTAGTGAACTTGTGGAGCACTTTTTTCTGGTCAACCATCCAGATCACTATCTAACCCATCAGGTAGATTCCAGCCCAATTTGGAGATATATTCAGGAAGTCTTTGCCAGAGACTTAATGAAGTGGTTAACTGGTTGCAAGGAATCATAAAATTTTAAAACATTATTATTTGTAGCGTGAGTTGTGGGCATCACATGGTTGGTATCTTAATTTTATTGAACTTTTTCAAATTTTGGAAATTTTTATGCAGGTGGTATACAATGCAAACAAACTAGCTAAATTGGTCAAGAAGAAGAAAAGTATGCAGAACTGGCTTGACTATTACCAACTTAAGTATTCCAGGAATCAATCACTGAGGCCTCAGATGAAGGTAAGTCGGGATGCATTCTGACATGCCCTTGTGCCCTGTCCTCTCTCCAAAATAACATGATTTTTTTCTTATCTTAGTGTTTACATGTCTTTACTTGCAGACTGGTTTTCTTGGGCTTTGGGGGAAGAAGGTGGATGCTATGGATCATTACACGTCAGAGATTGAGAAAATATCGAAAGAAGTAATTCCTGATTTTAAGTTCTTGTAGACTCTGTGTTTCCTGTCAGTTCTATTTGAACATATACATCTAACAATCTACATGCAATCAGTACGACATTGAATCTAAAATTTCTCTAAAACATATGAATGTATGTATAGGGTCATAATCAATTTTATTGTGATATGAAGCAATGATTCCTTTTACCCTCCCATTTGAGTAATAGGTTGGCATTGTTAATCCGCCATCTTATGTTTTATTGTCATCTCTAGATCAATGCTTTAGCATCCTTAACGAGGTACAATTTTGATTAACTTGCTTTTTTTTTTTCCCCTGATATCTATTTTAAATACAAAAGAAAATTTTTTTTTTCGTATTCTGACTACTAGGTGAAAAAATGCAGTTTGATGTTCTTGTATAAAGCAATATCAAATTTCACAAAAGTGCTTTTTCATTATTAGTTGAACTTCATAGCAAAATTAAATTTTTTTCAGAGTACTTTCAAGACTTTATAAGTAAACAGCAAAAGCTGGAACTGAATGCGCTTAAATTGATATATAAGAGGAAGCTGAGGATTTCAAAACTAATATGATGCTAAGATGAAAATCAGGGTTTTCATGCTTATGATGAAAGATCTACTTGCATTCAGTTACTCACTTCAGTTTTCTTGAATATGATTGGAGATATTGCATATAATCAAGTTTTTCTTATTTTGTTGACATTTTGATTGCCACCAAAGCTCTAATATACAGTCATGAATGGTCCTATAATTCAGATAGCAGAAGAGCGGAAAAGGGTTGAAACGGATCCGAAGTCTATCATGCCAGCAGCATTTGTTTCATTCAAAACTCGTTGGGGTGCAGCTGTTTGTGCACAGACTCAGCAATCCAGAAATCCGACTTTGTGGTTAACAGATTGGGCCCCAGAGCCTCGTGATGTATATTGGCAAAACTTAGCCATACCATATGTGTCTCTTGCAGTTAGGAGGTTGATAATCGGTGTTGCATTCTTTTTCCTTACCTTCTTTTTCATGATTCCCATTGCATTTGTGCAAACTCTTGCCAGCATTGAGGGAATTGAGAAAAGAGCACCCTTTCTGAAGCCCGTTATTGAAATGTTAGTAATCCTCCCAGTCATTTTCAATTGACAGTTACATTTTATTATTATGTCCACTAATTAATTCTTGAATACTAATGCAGACCATTTGTCAAATCAGTTATCCAAGGTTTTCTGCCTGGCATTGCATTGAAACTTTTCCTGATCTTCCTGCCGACAATATTGATGATCATGTCTAAATTGGAAGGCTTCACATCTCTGTCATCCTTGGAAAGGAGATCAGCAACACGCTATTACATTTTCAACATTGTGAATGTATTCCTTGGGAGCATAATCACTGGAACTGCATTTGAACAGCTGAATACTTTCATAAAGCAGTCTGCTGGCGAGTACGTTACACCTACAAATTAGTCATCATATTTTGTATTTTCAACATTTCCTCTATCTAGCAAATGACTACTGTGGACTTTTAATGCTACATCCAAGTAACTTGGGGCTTTTGTTTAGCATCAAGAATAATATTATGAATTGCGCATGAGCAGTGAGCTCTCATCATGTTTGTAGTGAGGATTTTAGGGGAAAAAAGGTGGGGAAAGAAGGAAACTGTTAAAATTTTGTATTCATGACTTAGGACGGTCTGCTTTATCTTCTGCTAAGTTGTCTCTTGCGAAACCTTGGATCTATCCCTTTGTGAGTGTGTGTTATATGTGCTTTATGCATATTCATGGCATGTCTTCACTGATTTTCAATAATTTATGCAAAATGTCTTACAATTTGCAGCCTCCCTAGAATTCAGAGAATGTGTTTATGTTACTGTTTGTCTGTTAATTTGAAATCTCTTCATTTTCTTATTAATTTTAAATAATCTCTTCTGTTTAAGATGAGTCTAGGTTGCATGTTTACATCTTATATATTACAATTTCCATGTGATGATTCTTATTTATCATTTCTTCATTCATATACTTTGCAGCATTCCTAAAACAATTGGTGTGGCTATTCCAATGAAGGCAACCTTCTTCATAACCTACATAATGGTTGATGGATGGGCTGGAATAGCTGGAGAAGTTTTGATGCTGAAACCACTTATAATCTTCCACCTAAAGAATTTCTTTCTGGTAAAGACTGAAAAGGATAGGGAAGAAGCAATGGATCCTGGAAGTCTTGGTTTCAACACCGGAGAACCTCGTATACAATTCTATTTTTTGTTAGGTCTTGTATATGCAACAGTGACTCCAACTCTCCTCCCGTTCATAATAGTCTTCTTTGCCTTCGCTTATGTTGTGTTCCGTCATCAGGTAACGATTCAATATGAAGTTTTCAACTGCGCATGGTTAATAGCATCCATGAATTAATTGATTGTAGATAACGTAGTAGTCTAAGATTCAGCAGTCAGCACACTAACTAGATCGGAGCGACCTGATTTTCTTCTTAATCATTCATGAAGTAAAACTGTGTGCTGGTAGAATTACGGTAGGTGAAGTGAACTCATGTCACTGCATTAACTAGGAGAGTCTCAAACCTAAAGATTAAGTATCGGTTACTTCTGTTTTTCAGCTGTGTATCTTAACCTTTCCTTTGAAACTGCAGATCATTAATGTATACAACCAAGAGTATGAGAGTGGGGCGGCATTCTGGCCTGATGTTCATGGACGTGTTATTACTGCATTGATAATTTCACAGGTGCTTATGATCGGACTGTTGAGTACAAAGCATGCTGCTCAGTCAACACCATTTCTCATTGTCCTTGCGGTACTCACTATATGGTTCCATAGGTTCTGCAAAGCCCGCTATGAACCTGCATTTGTTAAATATCCACTGCAGGTGTGTTAAGTCTTCCTATTGTGAAGTAGTATAATGAAAATTAATGCGTGTAATATTGCAGAGAATGTTTGTTGGTGTTGTGTGGATGTGCATGGTGACTTTACTTGATGAAAATGATGACCATGGTTCTGTTTACTTGCATTCAGGAAGCAATGATGAAAGATACGCTGGAACGTGCAAGAGAACCAAACCTGAATTTGAAACCCTTCCTTCAAAATGCATACACCCATCCAGTTTTCAAAGTTGCCGACGATGATGAAAATGATGATATAAGCGAGAAGTTGGAAAGCGAGAGCGTCCTAGTGCCTACAAAACGCCAGTCACGAAGAAATACTCCTGTGCCGAGCAGAATTAGCGGTGCATCATCACCATCTTTGTCTGAGCTGAAGGAACATCCGGAGCCGTAACTTGGAAAGCAAAAATAGGAGGTGGAGTTGACTGTACATTTGGGAGCGCATTGCAAAAGTAGGAGAAGGGTAGTGACATTGTAATCTATGTAAAAAAGGGTCAAGGATTCAGGGGGGGGGATAGGAGAAAAGGGGCGGCCAGTAGTAAGAAAAGCATTGAAATATTGTTGAAATGAGAAAATGGAAGGAAGCTCTGGATTTTGTGGTGGGGGCAACTGTTTGAAATGGTGTGTAGGTGAAGGATGAATGTAAATGATGTGCATTATATAAATGACTTAAAGTGGATTTTTGTGTGCATTCTCTAAAATTGGTTTATACAACAGAAGTTATACGGATTTTCTTTTATCTTTTATTATTATTATTTTGCGTAAAAGATGTTTTGTTGTTTTGGTTAGAGGAGTCCATGCAGAAATGAAAATATCTTTATTCTGTGGTTCTTAAAGTCATGGAATGTCCTTTTTTTTTTTTTTTTTTTTTTTTTTTTTTTAAAGAAAAAGTCATGAGCTGTTGAATACGCATAAAGACTTTATCTTCCAACAATGATATATATTGTCGTAAAGGAAAGAAAGAGAATGCATTGGAATTGCATGGTTGCAAAAGATGGGTGAGAATAATTGAAAGACATAAAGTTTTTTATTTTTATTTTTTTTTACCTTTTTATATACTTATATCTATGATCTGTTATTAAATTTTTTTAAGAGAAATAATAGGAAGAAAAATATTTTTAGTTTTACCAAACCCAAACGGTCGGGTGAGGAGTCAGGGTGTATGGATAGCTATGTATACAGCATAAGAGTGACTTGAGTGGCAATCAATCCCAAATCAAATCGGAATTGGAAATCAGTCCTCAGCTCAGAGTGCCCCCATTGGCCCAACCAACCCGCAAAACGCAGTCACTTAATTATAATTAAATTAAATTAAATTAATTAAACCAATCAATCCCCCCAACCCAACCAACCCTCTTTTCTTTTCTAATAAATACATAAATATAAACATAACGCAGGCGAAGCACATGGTTTTCGCTCTCTATTTTTTCTCAATTCTCAATCCTCTGTTTCTTCGTTTCCCTTTGGGATTACATGATCTATAAAACGCGCCACACCTTCTCTTCTCTCTGTAAATACCAATTACTTTTTCTTTGTTTTTTTTTTTTTTTGTCTTTCAATCGCAATTTCAAATTTCATTCATCACCTTCCTCTTTCTCAATCCGATCACATCTTCTCCTCTTTTCTTTTGCAATTCTCTACCTCAATTTCGCCGCCGCTGCTGCTGCTTCTTTTTTATTCCTCTTTTGTTTCTTGTCTTGTATGCTCACTCATTCATCGCTTCTTTTTTTTTTCCCCTGTTCGTTACAATTGATTGATCGATTGTTTCTGTTTCATTGCGCTGATTGTTTTGTTTCCTTTAATTTCTTGTTCTTGTTTATATGATGTCGGTTTAAATTAATTTAGCTCTCGTTGACCTCAGTCAACTCAACAATTCTCACCTGTAACTGTATCCCGGAATATAACTTTATTTTCTGTCGCTATTGCTGTGCTGCCTCCCCTGACCCTGACACAGGATTTTCTTTTCTTTTCTTTTCTTTAGTTAATTTTCGGATTGCCACTCCATTCATACTCTACTACTTGTTTCTAATCCTGACTCAATTACTGTTTGATTTGACCCATTATCAAGTTGTTCATATGGACTTATGAATCTTAATGTTGCGTTCAAATTTTCTTCTTTTTCAATGTTCAAGGAAGTCAATTTTCATTGATTGAATCTCAATTATCCATATTGGTTTCTTTGGCTGCAGTGAGGATGGCTGCCGCAATTGCTAAGGGAAACGGAGACCGCTTCACCCGCGATCGTAATGACGATGATTATAATAACATTGGGTTGTTAGGAAGTGCCTCTAGTTTTTCACGTGTTCCATCAAAGAAACGAGTTCGCAGATTCCTCAAAAAGGAGCCAAATAACGATGATGAGGATGAGGATTGGTCGCCTTTCAAAGTATCAAAATTTTCATCTAAGATTGTTTCAGACTCAAATAAGGTTCCAAAAAGGCGCAGGAGTTCCTTAACCAAGATGGCTACTTCTCAAGATGTAGATGATGATTTAAATGACGATTCAGAAGATGGACTCACGTTAGAAGAACTGTGTATTATAAACATTAGAGACCGCAAAAGAGCTACAAATTCAACTAGGGACATAATAAATTGCGAGGATACAACAGGGCAAAATTTACATGTTACCCGAAAGGAGGACGATTCAGAAGATGAAGCGTTCACTGTAGAGCGTAAAAGAGCTCGAAATTCAAGCAGTGCAATAGCGAGGAGAAATTGCAAAGTTGCAGGAAGGAAAAGTGTAGATGTCGCCAATGCTTCTGTTAGCACCCCAAAGGATGATAATTCAGAAGAATCGATCGTTATAAACATGAGAAACCGCACAAGAGCTAGAAATTCTAGTGGTCAGAGAAGCATAAGAAATCACAGCTCTACAAGTGGGAAAAATATAGATTTTGTGAATTCTTCTCCCTGTGCTTCATCTTCTTCATCTAGCTCATCAGCTTCAGCTATCAACAGTGACGGCAGGGGCGACAGTGCACGTGCAACAAGAAATCTGAAGGTTATATATCTCTGACCTGCTACACTGGAGTTATATTCACCGTTGACTTCCCATTGCATTGGAAGGAAGGATTTCTTTCTCTGTTCTATTTTTTCTGATTAACTTACATTATTTTTTCTTAATTTAAGCAGCCCAGAGCCAAAACAGAAGCACGTCCAAAGTGTCACCAGTGCATGAAAAATGAAAGGAAAATTGTCGTCCCTTGTTCCAAGTGTAAAAGCAAAATGTATTGTGTCCAATGTATAATGCAATGGTAAATTGCGGACTTTAATTCTCAGGACATATTTTGCATAATGAGCTTAGAAAAGATTGTTGGTATTCACATTTTCTGTTATGTTGCATGTAGGTATCCAGACATGACTGAAGTAGAAATTGCAGAGCAATGTCCATTCTGTCGCAGAAACTGCAACTGCAATGTTTGTCTGCACTCCAGTAGGTTGATTAAGGTTTGTTTTAATCATCTGTCCCATGCACCACATTGGTCATGTGATGATATTTGTCAAGCACAAGTAAAGCTACCATTTTGGAAGTTTTTTTTCTTCTAACTAGTACATGATATTTCTTGCTTTCAGACATCAAAACGGGACATCAGTGACAGTGAGAGGGCTCAGCATCTACAGTATTTGCTCAAGTCACTACTGCCCTTTTTGGAACAAATTTGTGGAGAACAGACTCGAGAGGTGCAAATTGAGGCTAGCATTCAAGGTACCTTTTCTCATTATTTTTCTAATGAGTTTGTGTCCAAATTCTATGTCTGGCTGATAAATTACAAGTGTCCATATAACCAGGTTCCTCCCCTCAGATAGCTTTGAACTTCTGTAACAATGATGAGCGTGTCTATTGGTAAGAATTTTTTTTGTTCTCAGAGTTGAGAATTATGTGGTTTAATTGATTGAACTTAAATCTTATTTACTGCAATTTTATGGGTCTTTGAACAGCAACCATTGTGCCACTTCTATAGTTGATTTCCACCGTAGCTGTCCAGAATGTACTTATGAACTGTGCCTCAGTTGCTGTAAGGAAATTCGTGAAGGTAGCTTGTCAAATCATTCTGAAGTGAAGTTGCAATATGTAAATAGAGGCTATGGCTATATGCATGGTGGAGATCCAGTGCTTTGTGATTCCAAAAATCCTGGGGATCAAAGTGAACCTTTGGTTGTGCTGTGGAATGCCAATAACGATGGGAGCATTTCTTGTCCTCCAAAAGAAATGGGCGGTTGTGGGGGTGGTGTATTAGAGCTAAAGCGAATCCTTCCAGTGGGATGGATATCAGAGTTGAAATTTAAGGGAAGAGAACTACTAAAGTTTTATGGCACTGAAAAGACAAGTTTGATGTGCATGCCCTCTGAACCAGGGAGTGACATGTTAAGAAAAGCAGCAATTAGAGAAGAATCCAATGATAATTATTTGTTTTGTCCTGCTTTGAATGGCAATCAAGCGGATGAAGATCTTTTTCAGTTTCGAAGGCACTGGGTCAAAGGTGAGCCTGTCATCGTTCGTGATGCCCTTCAGTTAACAACTCATTTAAGCTGGGAGCCCATGGTCATGTGGCGTGCATTATGCGAAAATGTGAACTCAAATATGAGTGCTGAGATGTCTCAAGTGAAGGCCATTGATTGCCTGGCTTCGTGTGAGGTGGAAATTAATACCCGTCAATTTTTCAAGGGCTATACGGAAGGAAGAACGTATGAAAACTTATGGCCTGAGATGTTGAAGTTGAAGGATTGGCCCCCATCCGATAAGTTTGAAGACCTTTTACCGCGCCACTGTGATGAGTTTATCAGTGCATTGCCTTTCCAAGAATACAGTGATCCCAAGGCTGGTGTCCTTAACATTGCTGTGAAATTCCCACCAGGCCTGCTTAAACCAGATATGGGTCCAAAAACTTACATTGCTTATGGCACGAAAGATGAGCTTGGAAGAGGTGACTCTGTAACCAAACTTCACTGTGATATGTCAGATGCGGTATGTCTAAAATATATGTCACGTTATCTTCGTCCTTTGCACCTTGTATTCTGACAGATAGCTGCTTTAAGTGAAGAGCCACTATTTTTAATACTTTCCAAAACCTTATAGTGTTAAGTTTGAGGTTACATGCTATTATCATTCAGGTGACACTAAAAATCAGGTTCACTTCCACTTTAGGCACAAATTTATACGAGCTGCTTAGGTTTGGCATGAAGGGGATGGGAGTCTATGAAGTCACTTGTAGCTTCATGCCAATGCGTGCAGCCCCACAGTTCTAACATTTGGTCAATGCTTCTATATTCCCTTGTGGTCACAATATCAGAATCACTCGTGTCTTTTAAAAAGTGATTCAAATTTACCCTGCATTACTCGGAGTGTCTCTTTTGTGAGCTGAGTTCTGAAGGAGCCTTTATTTCATGTACACCAAATTGGGATATGTGATTTTCTGCAAGTGTTTTTGAACATGCTTTAGTTTGCCTAACTGCTGACCTGCAACATTTAAAAAGCTCCTCAGACTGCCTTGCTGTGTTTTAAGTCCAAGATGAAAATTATGTTATCATGTCTTTCCAAGGTTTTGAGTCAAGATGAACATTGTGTTATAATGTCGTTTACAGTTCTGAAAGATAGATGTCATGTGATGCAGGTGAATATTTTGACACATACTGCGGAGGTAGCTTTAAGTGAAGAACAGCAGATTTGCATAAAGCAGCTTAAAAGGAAACATAGGGCGCAAGATCAGAAAGAACGTCTTGAGCAAGAACAACTTGGCAAGTGCAAAGGCAGTTGGATGGAAGAGATGGATGTACCAATAATTAGTGAGACAGAGAAGCACTCCTATGAAACCAGTGAAATACTTGAGGTTTCTGACAACGAGGCAAGAGGAACTGCACTCACTGATTTGAGTACTGAGGCTGAAACGGCAGAGTCATCTGGTGCACTATGGGACATTTTCAGGAGGGAGGATGTTCCGAAGTTGCAAGAATATCTTAGAAAGCACCATATGGAATTCAGGCACACATACTGTTCTCCTGTGAAACAGGTAATCTATGCTGATTCTGAATATTGTTCTTTAGCTTTGCCATTTGTGATATTGACAGCTAACCTGATTCTGCATAGGTTGTCCATCCAATTCATGATCAGTGTTTCTATTTAACTCTGGAGCATAAAAAGAAGTTGAAAGAAGAATATGGTCAGTGGAATAAGAAAGCTGGGTTCGTTGTCTATATCCGTTTTTGAAGAATCGCCTTTCCTCACCCACTTCTTTCAATTGTTTCCTGCTTGTAGGAGTTGAGCCTTGGACATTTGAGCAAAGAGTTGGAGAAGCTGTATTTATTCCTGCTGGTTGTCCACACCAAGTTAGGAATCTCAAGGTAACTCCTCTTTTTTTCGCCTAATATTGCTACCATTTTCAACTTCTCTGGCTCTTCTTTCCTATCCTTGTTTACAACTGAAAACAAGTAATCTTCCATGAGTATTGTTGAGTATTAAAACTAAGAAGCTTTATGTTTTCCCTTCCTGCCTGCCCAAGCAGTCGTGTACGAAAGTTGCTGCGGATTTTGTCTCTCCGGAAAATATCCCCGAGTGCCTCCGCTTAGCAGAGGAGTTCCGACAGCTTCCAAAAAACCATAAGGCAAGAGAGGACAAACTCGAGGTAGCTTATTTTGTTAATGATATACTTGTCATCAGTGAATTTGATAACATCATTTCTGTGGCGTAGGCTATATTTTTTTTGTTTTTGTGCAACAGATCAAGAAGATGATAATCTACGCAGTTGACCAAGCCATTAAAGATTTAGAATCCATTATGAAGCCTTCTACAAGCTACTCCAAGCTACAGCTGTAGAACATACCAGTCAAATTGTTATTGCTTCAGCCAATTTTTTTTTATTAATGCCTGCCATTCCTCGCTAATCCAAGGACAACCCGTGGTGTCATGTAACAGGCAGAAGTTTTGAAGAGTAGGCTGACTGATTTAGGAGAAAGTGTTTAAGGGAAAACATAGGTGAATAATAAGCAGAAGAATTTAAACAGTCACTGGCCAATGGCTAATTTGTGGCAATTTTCCATAGTTCAAGTTACCTTGTATGAAACTTGTTGCATTTAGCAGCAGAAAATCATTTTGCCCCATCTCTTGGCAAAAGAAAAAGGCAATATCACAATTTTTTTTTCTCAACAAATAAAAAAATTGTAAAGAAACAAGATTTCTCTTCTTTAACAAAAAAAGAAAGAAAGAGCAAAGAGTTACATTTTCAGAGGCACGACTAAAAATTATCTTGTCACGTTTCATTGAATAAGATATGATTTCTTATTAATAATGAATTGTTATTCACTTGTTCAAAGGAGTTCTTTTAAAACAAAGCGGTTGAAGTTAAAGCTAACAGCCCCAAAAAAAAAAAAAAAAAGAGATAATTTTTTGTATCTTCACTTTCAAAGAGGTATGATAATATGATGAACTATTCCTAAAATTAAATTTGCTTGAGCTTTGAAAAAAAAACCTCAAGACTTTTTTTATATAATTAATGAAAATTTAAGTTTCCAAATAAATGGAAATATCTTAACACTTGCTCAAGACCTCAAATAATTTCACAATTTTAATTGTTGAACTCCTTTATTATAAAGATTCTAATCAAATTCAATAACTTAAATAAATATAAAAATGACCTTATACCCTTTTGATATAATTAAAGTAATTTTATTTTTATGTTTGAACCCCGGTATATAGTCTTTCAGATTTTAGTATAAATTTTTTTGCACTCTAACTAATCTGGTTTGACCTAGTTAGAACCACAATAACATTAAAGGTCTCCCAACAACTAATCACTTAAAAGTAAATTTTAAGTGTGTATATATATATATAAGTTAAGGGAGACTCAATAAGCTACACAATTGGATATAGTCATTGTAGACACCCTCGGGTCGAGGCCCGCAACGAAAGCCCGATGATGAGAAAGTACAGACTTTGAATGCAAGGAAACCCGAAATCTTCTCTAGAATGGACTAGAAAGCCCAACTACCAAACCCAAGCCCAAAATACCTAAACCTAACCTAT